>APFE031578874.1:369306-411835 GCA_000404065.3 Pinus taeda
TATGGAAAAGCTCATGTCTTTTTCTCTCATGTTCTTCATCAATAACAGATTGAGTAGAATTACTAGTAGATGCTTCAGAATTCTTACCTTTTATACCTGTGGTTGTAATGATTGTTTCATCTCCCGAGTCTGACCCCAAATCTTTCTGAATAGCTGCAACGACCTTCTTCTTCTTGCCCTCTGACTTCTTAGGCCTCAGCTCTAGATGTAGAATCCAACAGTGCTCATCATCATGCCCCTCCTTTTTACAATGAGTGCATGAAGCTTTTCCTTTTTGTGCAGTGTTAGCCTTCCTTGCTTTCCACTTCTGCTTTCTTTTCTCCTTGCTCTTTCTTACAGTGGGCTGGGATGGTCCCCCAACTTCTGGATTTCCATTCTTTCCTCTAGCTTCTAGCTTCTAGATGAGTAGCTTGTACAGATACCTCATCTATACTAGTGGGATTAAACATGAGGATGGTATGCCTCATGTAGCTGTGTAGACCACCAATGTAATTTAAAAGAGTTTCTGGTGAGTCTAATGAGATACCCAACATCGATGCTCTCTTTCTAAATTCTTGAGTATACCCTTGCACACTTTTCCCTTTCAACTGCCGAAGAGTTTGCCAAATCATCATGGCTTGTTGCATGTAGGCCAATGGATAGAATTGCTTTTTGATTGCAGCAACAAATTCACTCCAGACAGAGATGGTCTTACCATGCTTCTTTATATTGGCTTGGGTTTTGCCTTCCCACCAAACCAAGGCAGTGCCTCCTAGGTGTAGGCTTTCCAGTTGAATCTTACTCTTGTCTGAGTCTATGTTCTGTACTCTGCAATACACATCAATTTGTCTATTCCAATTGTCCAGCTTTTCAATATTTATCTCTCCATCATATATAGGAAAATCAAATTTAACATCTAGTTTAATCAATGATGCTTTCTTATTATGAAAAGGGCTATTAGGAGGTGTAGGAAAGCTTTCTTCTTTCCCTTTCCCTTTTGAGTTTTCATGGGAATGAGATTCATCTTCTTCTTTATCTCGTTTAGAGCCTGATGAATCTTCATCCTTATGCTTTCTAAAGTCCCTATACATTTCTTCTACCATAGACTTTATAGCTAGGAAACTTTCTATAAATTGAGGGTCTGGCCCTATAGAACCTTCCTCTGACATTGTCTTCTGAGACTAGACTCTCCCAATTTCGGGATTAGTTTCCACCAACTCTCCTTCTCCTAATTTGAGCTTTGATCTAGTGAGCATTCACAGCTAAACCAACACAAGCTTGTCTAACCTTACAGCCTAGTGCTCTGATACCACTTGATCTGATAATCACCCTATGAGTGCCATCAATTGAAAATCTATTAAACAAAAAGTATTACAGACTCATGTGCTGGTGTGTGTTCTGTGTTATTTAAGCAATGGATCGATCAGATTGCCAATACACAGACATTTAAATGGAAGGACCTCAGAGAAATACAGTAAGCAAACACAAGACACAAGCAATCTTAATAAGGAGTTCACCCTATTCTCCAAGGCTACATCTTCGGTCTAGATTTTAGTGGTGGCCTTGTTTTATTGTGCTTTCAGCAGAGAATTACAATGTAGGGACTCAATGTGAGTTCTCCTGAAGTAGGTTTTTGCCTGGCAGGGTGGTTCTTGGATCCCCCAAGCCACTGGAGGACACATACTCTTCTTCCTACCAGCTCTGTGACCTTTTGGTCTATAGTGGAAAAGCCGAATGTAAGGTTCGATCCGGACAGATTCCCCTATGGGGTGGCTTGAATCTCTCAAGCTCTGGTGCTCAATGCTGCCACTCCGTCAGCTCGACCCTCTGTCTCGTCCTGCTTTTCTCTTAATTTCCTCTTCTCTGGGTTCTATATATCAATGTTCAACTGTTCCACTCCGTGTATTCTATTTCGCTATTCATGGCTTTTAGCCATTCGAACTCATGCCCGCTCGGTTCCTCTTCTGCCTTTGTCGATTCGCCTTCTGCAGTTGCGCTTGGAGTTCCCTCTTCGGCATCAACATGAACGCTCTGGGAGTGGTGACGTGTCCTCATTGGAACAACACCAGCCTGCTCGTCGATTCATTCCTTCTGTTATGTCGTGGATGCTTTCTTTCTCCATCGTGGCAGTCAAACAGATTCCAAATCCCTTTAGAGCGTGGATTAATTCCCAGTTGATTCTGCTTCTTTCTATCGGGCGCAATCTCAGCCGTCTGATCTGGGCTCCTCAAGATTTGACGTCATACGCACGCTGAGCGCGGTTAACTTGCTCGACCGATAACGCACGATCAACGACGGTTTTCTCTCTCCTCCGCCGCCACGCGTCGATCGATGTATGGGATCGCTCCGCTCCTATCCAAAACCTCTTACCATTCAAGGGCGCCCCGATCAAAACCGCCGGTTTCCAGGGCACGGGTCCCACCTTTGTACTTTAGCACTTTTCGTTTCTCCGCCCACAGTTCTCTGGCTCCCAACATGACCAAGCGCTTAAGGCTCCTCCATTTCGGCCCTGTTTGCCCAGCGATGCGCGATTAGCGCATTGAAAATCAGCTCCTTTTCCTGGTCTGGGGCTCCCAGAGGCTACTTTGACCTCCTGCGTAGTCTCCATGGGTCTCGGTCAGCGTGCTTTGACCGAGGTCCTCGTCGTTCCACGCCGGCTGCCATGGCCACTGGTTCAAGGTGTCTTTGATGCTGTTTTTGGATTTCATTAGAGATTTGTGTCGTCCCGATATAGTCAAGGTTCTTTGATAGTCGTTCATGGATTCAATTCAGATCATTGACCCAAAACAAAGTGATGGATTCTATGATAGACCAACGATATGATAACCATCAAGCTGGTAACCCAACCCAAATAGTCATGATGATGGAGTGAAAGTGTCATGTTCAAGAGCAGTCTGCTACCATAAAGTAGTTTTCCCTTTTTTCCATTTTCCCTAGTCATTGTTGACTAGTACCTCTTTATTTTTTATCAAGCTTGAGGAGGATAAGATATGTTTGTTGTATAATTCCACCCTTCAGGTGAATCCATTGCTATGTAATGTTTTAACGAGTCTACTGAAGGTGAAACTCGGTCTTGTCTAGATGAAAAAGGTTATCGCTATTTGATGTTTTAATGAGTTTAACAACAAAGATAACTGGGTCCTTTTCATGTTTAGAGAGTTTGAAAAGGGACAAAAAGAAAAATCCACCAGTTCTTTTTCATAGATTTCTCTCAAGCCCAAAAAAGGGTTAAACTTATACTTAGTAGATGTCGTTTCCAATCCGTTAACGAGATGAAAAGGACAAGCGATCGACAACCTTTTCATGTTTAGAGAGTCTAAAAAGAGGTTAAAGAGGACTCTAAGGGGGTTCCTTTTTCGTTATTTAATAGAGCTCGAAAAAGAGATAAAAGTATGCTTTGTAGTCAAAGGTACAATTTACAATTGAGCACGTAAAATTCTGTCTGTCAGCTGTAAAACCTGCTCAAAACATCACCAAATGGATTAAAAATACCTGTTTCATAGGTAAAAATAGGCAAATAATAATGTTTACTCGATTAATGAACATGAAATAAACATAAAACAAGTTTTTACGATGACATTTTACCATTTGAGACTTACCATTTAGTTTTGTGCTCTCGGCAATTTTTACGTCGAACTTCATTAGTTGATTGCAAGAGATTCTATGGACCATTTCTCGTGCTGTTTGTTATCACCTAGATTGAGCTCAGGCTGAAGGGAGGCAATGCCAGGGTAACGACAAACCAAGCTTAGCCAAGTAGCTAGCCCTACTAGGCCGAGAGAGGGCTCTCTCCGTAAGGATCTAAGTCAAGATGACTAGATTAGGTAAAGTATTTTAGGCTAGGTATAGTAGCTCGAAGGTTTTGATTGAATTTTATTGGTGTTTTTCCGGATCAGGAGGAGCTGGGCAGTTTAGGTCTGGGAAATTAGGTCAGAAATGTAGGGTGTTCTATGGGGCAAGGTAGGAATAGGCTTTAGCACTTTAGGCTTGATTATTTGAGGTGTTTAAGACTGATGAGGAGCTAAGAAGGGCATCTGACAATCATGGATCCTTCTTAAATAGTAGAAAACACGAAATGTTGAATGATTTCCCGAGGCAGAGCACTGATACAATGGATTCTACCTATCAAACTTGAAAACATTCAACTAGAAGCAATGAAATGAATGATGGCATACATAAAACATGTAAAAAAATGATTACAAAAGATGAAGCTGTGCTAAAACTCCATACCATAGGGATCCCATAAAAATCGCTGCAAATCTTATTAATCTCCTTGCGAAATTGCTTATAATGATGTACAATCAAGCTTCGAGCATCCAAGTGAGTGAAACCCACATAATGACTGAGAAAATACATGATATAGGCCTCAAAACAACTAATCCTAGCCTTAGGGGTCGAATTCCATGAGAGGAGGAGAATTTGCACACAATACTGAACTGATAGCTAAAGACTAGGGTGGTCAAACTGACTCATTCCTAATATGAAGCAAACTGATTCATTACATGCCACTTAGGCCATTCATTTGATGTATCTACCCTAGGTAACAAAAAATATACGTTAATTACATCATTATCATGAATTACATTATTGACAAACCAAAATCCCAGAGGTGAAAAGTGAAAAACCAAAGAAACAGTGAAAGAACTGGTTGCCTGTCAAGTGCACAACGGAAGTGTCAAATGCGCAACTTCTGAAGGAAATGCACAATGCCATCTTCAAGGTGAGTTTTGACTGCCTTCCTAGTGTCCAGATTGAGCCTAGTATAGCTCGTTGAGCTTATCCTGTCTAGTTTCTAAATCTACCTTCAGATTTCAAAATGAACGTGATTTGACCCTCCAAAAATGGATTCTCCCAAGACTGGTCAAACATGCAACACCTGGTCCAAAAATGAGGCAGAATGTGATTTTTTGCTAGTTTTTTGCCATTTTTACCAACCATTTTTCTTTCCAAGGATGGAAACATGGTTTTCCTGATTGTCTTGGGCCTTTTGAATCTAATGGTGGTGGTCATTTCTCCAAAAAGTGCCCCAAAAAAGTGACTAATGGATTGATAGAATAAGTTCCTGAAAATGACAGGAACAACTAGAAATCAAAAACTGAATAAAGGCTCCTCAAAAATGGTTGTGATGGCTGATGTTGAAGGTGACTGAGCCTATAGTGAAGCCTCCACCAATAGGTCAAGCTTGTCCTTCTCTTCTTGATGAGCTAAGGCTTCGATTCTTGCTTGCGCCCTTTTGAGCTTGGCTCCAGAAATCTTGTCCCTCATGGCATAATGTTTGGCCATTCTCCTTTACACCTCCACATCTGTAGTGTCTTTGGTGAGAAAGTCCTCAAGGTGAGTGTTAACCCTCTCAAGCCAATATTCCCGGTTCTCATTAACCATCTGGACAAGTTGTTCATTCAAGGTGAGTTGGTTGACAAGTTGAGCTTCTTTTTCCTTCTCAAGCTCCAAAGCTCGCTTTAGGCCTCTGGTCTTAGGCCTTCTCTTGGGCATCTCTTCCTCCAAGGGTTCACCATAGTCACCATAGGCTTCCTCCAGTTGCACTTTAGCATTTTCTACTTCCTTTTGGCCTTGATGAGCTGAACTGCCATAAGCTCATGCTTACTCTCCAATTGCTTGTTTTGCTGTTTGTAATAAGAGATGATGTATTTGGCTCTTTGCAGGTTCACCTGTAACTCACCTATCAGTGCCTCTTACTCTTTGATGAGCATTATAGTGTTTGTTTGTTCACCCTCCTCATCTAAGTCCACCAGATTAAAATCTTGCTCAGTTTCATGGAGGTGTTCTTCCTGTTGTTGTATCTTTGTCTCAACCACCTTTTCCTTTCCTTTGTGTACCTGTTTTGCTGATGATGAGAGAAAGGCCCCTCCCACAATATGTCGGGAAAACACTTGCTTATGTCCTCTCTGATAAGTATGCACCATGGTACCTGAACCAACCCTTCCATACTTGCTGCTTTGACCCTGATTACCTTGATTTTCTTTGCCACTGTCCTATTTCCTGTCAGGTGAAGGAATATGTGCATGGGAAGGTGATAATGGAGGTGAGGGTGAATGTGATGATGATGGCATGTTTTTAACATTCTGAGTGGAAGTATGAGTGAAAATGGGGTTGGCTATAAATGTACTCCATGCAATGTTAAGTTATTTAAGGTGATAAAGAACTATGATCTTTATGAGTGCATGATGGGTAGGATTTTCATTTGATCTTTGTGTTCTCTCTTTTGGGCAATGTAAGCCATTTTCTCCACACTTCTGAAAAGATAGTAGGGTATATTGAGAATTTTAACCCTAGTGAAATGCATGAGTAACCTGATATGATAGGAGTAGACCCTAGAAAATCTTCCCTCACATGAAAAATACTTCATTATAATCTTCATCATAGGTGCATATCTGTCAAGGAGGTATGAGAAAGGAAAATAGCCCTTTCTTTCATGTCTGTATATAGGTTTGATGTATGGTTCATAGAAATATGCTTCTATTTCACCATGCTTAAACCATTTTTCCCCAACTTTTAGAATCCCGATGGCAGCTGATATGGTGGCAACAGATAATGTGAAGGTTATGCCTACAAAAGTGACTTGATTATCTTGAATCCTAGTTATGAAAAGCCTAGTCAACTTAGGGTGGTACTGAACTGCTTGCACCTGTTCACAAAACTCAAAACACCCTAACCATCTGAAGGATGTCACTGTGATGGGAGAGGCTAGAAGCTCTTTGAGATCCGTGGGCTCAAATATGTAAATATTCCCTCCTTTATGTGGTCTTCTCTGTTCTATGTTTCCCTCTCTGTCTGCTCCCTCTTCTTCACTGTGTGGTCTGTATTCCTCATCAGCCATGGTGTTTCTGAAATGAAACCCTAGGTAGATGGTATGGGAATGCAAGGGTGTAGGGAGGAAAAAAGAAGGGAAGGGCAGATGAGAGTAAATGAGGGTCTGATGGGGTAAGGATAGAAACTTTTGAGGGAGAATATATGGTGTAGATTAGGTGTTTTTGGGGAAATGGGAAATTTGCTTGTAAAACTAGGGTTTAGGAGAAAGACTTAGGGTTTGGAGTGAGAGACTAACACCATGTGATTTTCATTCCTCAAGCATGAAGGAAATAACCTTAATGAGAGGGAAATGGAAATAATTACTTGTTTTAGGGCCTAGGAGATATTGTGAAAGTTTGAAAAGTGAGGGTATGCAAAACTGGCCAAGTGCTCAACGCATGAAGGGAGTGCGCAGCGCCTGAAGGGAACGCGCAACGCCAAGAGGAAACACACATCGCCTTCACTGTTTTCACTGATTTCGACTTCAAATCGCCCAAAACGCTGCTCTAGTTTGCTCAATGCGTGGTAAGAGGCAAATGAAGAGATAAAGAATGCAAGAAGATATTTATAGGCCCTTGACTTTAATCTTTAGCTCCTCAAACCCCTTTTCTAATGTTTTTTTCCTTTGATCACTTTCACCTTTTATAATCCGTTTAATGCTTTTTCGTCTTTGTGTTTTTTCAGGTGGACAAATGCTCAACTTAACTTGATTTTTGCAGTGTTGGTGTGTCTTGCAGGAAGGAGAAATATTCTGATGCCGCTGAGATCCATTATTACATATAGAAACTTAAAATTACATAAGAAATACAATAAATTCAAAATGCTCTGTTTTCACCTCAAAAACATGTTTTTGAGGTGAAAATTACATTAGGTTCCAAAAACAAAAATTTCAGTAGCTATGACTGTCAAGCCATCATGCTTGATTTATTGTTCATCCTCATATCCTTGTTAACCATTATTAGCATTTCAGCAGCACACTTTGACCTTGGTGAAACCCTAAAACCTAATGAAATGGACTACAGATTGTTTATGAACCATGAATGAAGACAAAATGAAGGGGGATCAACAAGTATGGTCTATGAGGGAGGAGCTGAAGAGAAAATAACCATCATTGGATCCATATATCATGACCTAATGGACTGATGAAAAATTTACAGTATGGGACTCCTACTATGAAAATGGAAAAAAGAAAATTTTGATCCCTGATGGAAGTATGAAAAGACTGACACTAACATTGGCTCCACTGGGGATGGTAGCTCCTTGGATGTGCCAAGAACACTATAGAACAAGTAGCCTTATCCATTGGGCATGGAGTAAAAAAAACTCAATCTGAAATACATCACAAAATACTGATGACTCAAAGACACAAACTGACTTGTACTCAACTAAAAACTGACTCAATACTAAAACACAACTAACAAGCTGGAAAAGATACTCAAAATGGAGCTTATTCAATAAAACCTACTCTAACTATTCCATTCATCACCTGATTAAGTGAAATGAAACAACCAATGCAACCAAGTAAGCATTTTGGCTGCTGTTTGAATTCTCTGCAAGTGCTTGTTTATGAGAAAGAAGAGAGAACTACTGAAATGCAACTCCCATGAAAACTTGTAAACAAATCCAATTTTTCCTAGATTGAATAATATGGATTCGCTATATAACTCCAAAAATACAGCATGAGGATCTTGAAATTCATGTGCACTGGGACTTGGCTCATCCAATGGATTATTTTGCCTCTCATACCATGAATGCAAACTTTCATTTGATCTTTGTGACGAGACTCCTACTGAAAACGACAAAGAAATCGACTACCGGATCAAGTTTGTATCAATACTTTTTTTAAGCTCACAGTTAGCTAATGGAGATGGACTTTGACTGCAGACATCATGCAACACATCAACTATTGGATCGTGAAAAACTTGAAAAGATAGTTGCAACCCATTTTCTATTGGTTCCAATGAGATTGCATGATTTTCGACAGGCTTCTCATGAAGATAAACTATGCAAAATTCCCTTCAAAAATTGAAATGATTCAAAACATAATGGTACGGAATCATCATGCATCATTTGATCATATGTTCCATCTTCCAATTCTTCATCTGCAACTTGACATTCAATGGCATTTGGGGGTTGCAAATCTAGATATGAGAAGCCTTGAATAAGGATTTCATTGCCCTCTAGATGGTCGAGATCAAAACTTATCACAGTTGATTCCTAATTGCACGAAAGTTGTCTCTGATGATCTAAAATGAAGTAAAACAAAAAGGCAAAGATCCTTCACTTACTTAAAAATTTTCTGCACTTTCCTCCTCACTTCCATTGCTGATATGCAACGGCTGAACACTGTATTCAAGCTGCTGAAAATGAACTTCCTCCTTCCATAAACGAGCTGCTGGTTTGTCTGCAAGACTAGCTTTTGTTTGGAGAACATAATCATTATCACACTGATCAAACTTAAGCAAATCATCAGTATAAAACATATCATAAAGCATACATGTCAGATCAACAGATCTCTCTTCTCTAAGATGATCTATAAAACAATCATTATTAGATCTATGACAACTGGGATAAGAAAGAAAATGTTTTGGATCATCCACTTGTTTTTCTTCAATCAGCGAGCCATGGCCTTGAACATCATACTCATTCCTTGTGGTGATCTTTTGCATCATCTCTTCCACTGCACTTACCAAAATGTCGAGCTTTACCTCTAAAGATGTCTTTTCCTTTGGATCTATGTTCTTCATCTCTTATTCCTTCAACTTTACCCTTCTAATCAGCAAATTAACCTCTACATCTACTGCAATGTTCTCCATCTCTTTAAGTGTTTTAAGGTTCCTTTCTCTCAGTTGAAACTCCATTTCTGGATCAAAGGCTTCTGGGTAGTGTAAGAGAGCGGATCCAGGAGGAGGTCTTATATTAAGAGGCATCGAACAATAAACTTGGTTAAATATGGCAAAAAATTGTTGTACTGTCTCCCCTGGCTGTGTTTTCAGCTAGTTATACTCTTCTAGAATCAAGAAAGGGTTTCGTTTGACCACCCACTTGTTGAGGAAAACTTTGACAAACTGCTGGAAATCTGAGATGCTCACATGAGGTAGGGTTTTGAACCAAAACTTGGCTTTGCCTTGCAAATAAAGAGCAAAAAGCCTAATATTGACATCCTCTTCGTCAACTTCAAAAATGTCAAGAAAAGACTCAAAATTCAGTACATGTCTCTTAGTAGTGATCTTGTCACATTCACCGTCAAATCTTGGTATATATAGGTAATGATTTTTAGGGAAAGCATGAGATATAGTAGGTAAAATCAGAGGCTTGTATCTATTTGGAATTTTACAAGGTGTAGGAGTGTATACAAAGGTTGTAGAATTATTCTTGATCTCTTTAGACTCATCAGTTTGAAGACGGTCATCATAAGATTCGAAAGAAGGGTCTTGATCAAGATCAAATGCATGCGAATATTTTGTATTCACAATCTTCTAAGGGAAAGAATCAAATGCAGGTCTAGGATCTTTTCTCAAATACAATATACTTTGTAAATAATTATTGACATTCTCGGGAAAAGAGAGGAAATAATTTATAACAAAGAACATAATGTCTTGGATGAAATTCCAACTTGAATACCTGATCTTTCCATATTGTCCTTTCATGTTTTTGCTAGTCGGGTTCATCCTCCAATGGAGTCCTTGAATCTGATCTCGAAACTGATTTAGAGTCGCCAAGTGAATGATTTCAGCCTTCCGGTGTCTGATTGTTGTCCACCATCAACAATAAAATCTAAACTTAATACATTTTGCTGAGGAACATAAAACTACGTTCCCCAGTTGAGTCGCCACTATGTTATCACCTAGATTGACCTCAGGCTGAAGGGAGGCAATGCCAGGGTAACCACAAACCAAGCTTAGCCAAGTAGCTAGCCCTACTAGGGCGGGAGAGGGCTCTCTTTGTAAGGATCTTAGTCAATATGACTAGATCGGGTAAAGGATTTTAGGCTAGGTATAGTAGCTCAAAGGTTTTGATTGAATTTTGCTGGTGTTTTACCAGATCAGGAGGAGTTGGGCAGTTTAGGTTTGGGAAATTAGGTCAGAAATGCAGGGTGTTCTATGGGGCAAGGTAGGCATAGGATTTAGCACTTTAAGATTGATGATGTGAGGTGTTTAAGACTGATGAGGAGCTAAGAAGGACATCTGACAATCATGGATCCTTCTTAAACAATAGAAAACATGAAATGTTGAATGATTTCCCAAGGCAGAGCACTGATACAATGGATTCTACCTATCAAACTTGAAAACATTCAACTAGAAGCAATGAAATGAATGATGGATGACATAAAACATGTAAACAAATGATTACAAAAGAAGAAACTGTGCTAAAACTCCATACCACAAGGATCCCATAAAAATAGCTGCAAATCTTATTAATCTCCTTGCCAAACTACGTACAATGATGTACAATCAAGCTCTAAGCCTCCAAGTGAGTCCAACCCACACAATGACTGAGAAAATACATGGTATAGGCCTCAAAACAACTAATCCTAGCCTCAGGGGTCGAATTCCATGAGAGGAGGAGCAGTTGCACATAGTACTAAATTGATAGCTAAAGACTAGGGTGGTCAAAATGACTCATTCCCAATATGAAGCAAATTGATTCATTACATGCCACTTAGGCCATTCATCTGATGTATCTACCTTAGGTAACAAAAAACATACTTTAACTACATCATTATCATGAATTACATCAGTGAAAAGCCAAAATCTCGGAGGTGAAAAGTGAAAAACCAAAGAAACAGTGAAAGAAATGGTTGCCTGTTAAGTGCGCAGTGCCAGTGTCAAACACGCAGTGCCTGAAGGAAACACGCAATTCCATATTCAAGGTGAGCTTTGACTACCTTCCTGGTGTCCAAATTTAGCCCAGGATATCTCGTTGGAAAGCGTATCCTGTCTAGTTTCTAGATCTACCTTTAGATTTCAAAATGAACTTGATTTGACTCACCAAAAATGGATTATCCCAAGACTGGTCAAACACGTAGCGCTTGGTCCAAAAATGAGGCAAAAATGTGATTTTTTGCTAGTTTTTTGCCATTTTCACCAAATAGTTTTGCCTTCGAAGGCTAGAAACATGTTTTTCCTGATTGTCTTGGGCCTTATGAATCCAATGGTGGTGGCCATTTCTCCAAAAAGTTCCCCAAAAAAGTGACCAGTGGACTGATAGAATAAGTGCCTGAAAATGACAAGAACAACTAGAAAACAAAAAATGAATAAAGGCTCCTAAAAAATGGTTGTGATGGCTGATGTTGAAGGTGAATGAGCCTATCGTGAAGCCTCCACCAATAGGTCAAGCTTGTCCTTCTCTTCTTGATGAGCTAAGGCTTCGATTCTTGCTTGATCCCTTTTGAGCTTGGCTCTAGCAATCTTGTCCCTCATGGCACAATGTTTGACCATTCTCCTTTGCACCTCCACATCTCTAGTGGCTTTGGCTAGAAAGTCCTCAAGGTGAGTGTTAACCCTCTCAAGCCAATATTCCCTGTTCTCATTCACCATCTGGCCAAGTTGTTCATTCAAGGTGAGTTGGTTGGAAAGTTGAGCTTCTTTTTCCTTCTCAAGCTCCAAAGCTCGCTTTAGGCCTCTGGTCTTAGGCCTTCTCCTGGGCATTTCTTCCTCCAAGGGCTCACCATAGTCACCATAGGCTTCCTCTAGCTGCAATTTAGCCTTTTCTTCTTCCCTTTTGGCCTTGATGAGCTAAACTGCCATAAGCTTATGCTTACTCTCCAATTTCCTGTTTCCCTATTTGTAATAAGAGATGATGTATTTGGCTCTTTGCAGGTTCACTTGTAACTCACCTATCAGTGTCTCTTTCTCTTTGATGAGCATTCTAGTGTTTGTCTGTTCACCCTTCTCATCTAAGTCCACTAGGTTAAAATCTTACTTAATTTCATGGAGGTGTTCTTCCTGTTGTTGCATCTTTGTTTCAACCACCTTTTCCTTTCCTTTGTGTACCTGTTTTGTTGATGATCAGAGCAAGGCCCCTCCCACAATATGTGGGGAAAACAATTACCTATGTTCTCTTTGATAAGTATGCACCATGGTACGTGAACCAGTCCTTCCAGACTTGCTGCTTTGACCCTGATTACCTTGATTTTCTTTGCCACTGTCCTGTTTCCTGTTAGGTGAAGGAATAGGTGCATGGGAAGGTGATAATGGAGGTGAGGGTGAATGTGATGATGATGGCATGTTTTGAACATTCTGAATGGAAGTATGAGTGAAAATGGGGTTGGCTATAAATGTACTCCATGCAATGTTAAGTTCTTTAAGGTGATAAAGAACTATGATCTTTATGAGGGCATGATGGAATAGGCTTTTCATTTGATCTTTGTGTTCTCTCTTTTGGGCAATGTAAGCCATTTTCTCCACACTCCTTAAAAGATAGTAGGGTATATAGAGCATTTTAACCCTAGTGAAATGATGAGTAACCTGATATGGTAGGAGTAGACCCTAGAAAATCTTCCTTCACATGAAAAATACTTCATTATAACCTTCATCATAGGTGCATATCTGTCAAGGAGGTATGAGAAAGGAAAATAACCCTTTCTTTCATGTCTGTATCTAGGTTTGATGTATGGTTCATAGAAATGTGCTTCTATTTCACCTTGCTTGAACCATTTTTCCCCAACTTCTGGAATCCCGGTGGCAGCTGACATGGTGGCAGCAGACAATGTGAAGGTTATGCCTACAAAAGTGATTTGATTATCTTGAATCCTAGTTATGAAAAGCCTAGTCAACTCAGGGTGGTATTGAATTGCTTGGACCTGTTCACAAAACTCAAAACACCCTAACCATTTAAAGGATGTCACTATCATGGGAGAGGCTAGAAGCTCTTTGAGATCCATGGGCTCAAATTTGTGAATATTCCATCCTTTATGTGGTCTTCTCGATTCTATGTTTTCCTCTTTGTCTGATCCATCTTCTTCACTGTGTGGTTTGTATTCCTCATCAACCATGGTGTTTTTGAAATGAAACCCTAGGTAGATGGTATGAGAATGCAAGGGTGTAGGGAGGAAAAAGGAAGGGAAGGGTAGATGAGAGTAAATGAGGGTCTGATGGGGTAAGGATGGAAACTTCTGAGGGAGAATATAGGTGTAGATTAGGTGCTTTTGGGGAAATGGGAAATTTGTTTGTAAAACTAGGGTTTAGGAGAAAGACTTAAGTTTTGGAGTGAAAGACTAACACCATGTGAATTTCATTCCTCAAGCATGAAGGAAATAACCTTAATGAGAGGGAAATGGCAATAGTTACTTGTCTTAGGGCCTAGGAGATATTGTGAAAGCTTGAAGAGTGAGGGTATGCAAAACTGGCCAAGTGCATAGCGCATGGAGGGAGTGCACAACGCTTGAAGGGAACGCGTAGCGCGAGGAGGAAACGTGCAACGCATTCACTGTTTTCACTGATTTCGACTTCAAATCACCCAAAACGCTGCTCTGGTTTGCTCAATGCATGGTAAGAGGTAAATGAAGAGATAAAGAGTGCAAGAAGATATTTATAGGTCCTTGACTTTAATCTTTAGCTCCTCAAAGCCCTTTTCTAATGTTTTTTGCCTTTGATCACTTTCACCTTTTAAACTCTGTTTTAATGCTTTTTCTTCTTTATGTTTTTGCAGGTGGACAAATGCTCAACTTAACTTGATTTTTGCAGTGTTGGTGTGTCTTGCAGGAAGGATAAATATTCTGATGCAGCTGAGATCCATTATTACATATAGAAACTTAAAATTACACAAGAAATACAATAAATTCAAAATGCTCTATTTTCACCTCAAAAACATGTTTTTGAGGTAAAAATTACATTAGGTTCCAAAAATAAAAATTTCAGTAGCTATGACTTTCAAGCCATCATGCTTGATTTATTGATCATCCTCATATCCTTGCTGACCGTTATTTTCATTTCAACAATAGAATTTGACCTTGGTGAAACCCTAAAACCTAATGAAATGGACTGCAGATTGTTTATGAACCATGACTGAAGACAAAATGAAGGGGGATCAACAAGTATGGTCTATGAGGGAGGATCTGAAGAGAAAACAACCATCAGTGGATCCATATATCATGACCTAATGGAGTGATGAAAATTTTACAGTATGGGACTCCTACTATGAAAATGCAAAAAAGAAAATTTTGATCCCTGATGGAAGTATGAAAAGACTGACACTAACACTGTCCAGACTAGGTAGGATATCCACCCCTCCTCTTTCTTTTCAGGTCATTCTTTTACTGTTTCATGCAAGCTTTAGGGTTTTTTGGGGCCTCTAGGGTTTGATTTTTTCGCCCTAGGATCAACGCATGATTTCACATTGAAAAATATGCTAAAGAGCACCCTAATAGAAGGTTGCCTAATCTGTAGCACACTGTCTCTGTGCCTAGGCTGCGCTGGGCGAGTTTCCCAACTTTGATTTGGCTGTTTGCTCCAACATTTGTCCTATTTTTTGCATGGAAAGGATCCTAACTAAGATTATGATTGGATTTCAGGCTTTCATGGATCAGAATGTCGATTTGTTGACGAGAAAGAGAGCATGAAGAAAAAGACATGGTTGCCCTAAACAATCTGGGTACAGTTGAGGCCCTTAAAAATTGCGGGTTACTCAAATACTGCAATTTGTCCAGAATTAGGCAACAAATAGAACTATTTCAGTTCCTTGTTCATGCATGGGATTCGACAGATCAGATTTTTCACATAAGGGACAATATGGTACCTATTCACATTGATGATATTTACTTTCTTACCGGACTGTCGAGGCGAGGTGTCCCCATCTCACATTCTGGATTTGCCCGTGGAGGTGCATCAGTGAGAGATTACATTCGACAGTTTTGTCGGCCAAGTACATAGCCTAGCAAGGATGGGAAAATCAACATTAGGGATGTAGGTGATTTTCCTTTGAGAATGATCCTCTTCACAATCGCAAAGTTGGATGGCAGTGTGACACTACATCTGGTGAACAAATCATATATGCGGTATGCACTTGAGTGTCTAGAGCCAAAAGTATTCAACTGGTGTGAGGTTGTGCTTACTTCACTGAAAGAACAACTGACCAAGGTAAAAAGTGGTAATATGAAGAATTTCTACTATGTTTCTATCTTCATCGCTTTTACCTTAGAGCGAATTCATTGATGCAACTGCAACATGTATCACTGGGTGTAGCTAGTCCTAGAGGTCCACATATGCAGAGGTGGGTTGAATTGATGGCTCGACATGTGGGTCAGTCAACAATCATTTTTTCCACTACATTCTTTAGTTGGCTCGATCAAAAACACCTTGTTATTGAGGAGCATCCATACTTAGGGATGGATTTCCGTGGAGATCCAGACTTGATTCTACCAGTTGGAGCATAATGGGGTGCTATAGGTAAATTGTTTGACCAAAGTGTTTTTTGATTTTTCAAGTTCTACATGTTTTTGTGTTTTTAATGTTTCCAAGACTAAAATAAAATCATTCTCATGCATGTAGGTGTGGGTACTATTCGACCTGTGGGACACCAACAAGGTGCAGGTGGGCCATCATGGAGAAACATTGGGAGAACAGTTCTCCAGGACTTGGATTTGGCCGAGACCTTGACAGAGTTGCAAGATCACATAGAGGGATTAACCCTTGGTATTACGGATGTCTGGATCGAGGAGTTACCTATGAGGCTGCAATGCCACACTATTGGTGTTCCTAGCTGCTGAACGAGGATTTTGCGCATGATAGCACAAGCTGTGACCTGTTATCATGAGCATCACTAGGTCTACTTAGGATGTTTTTTGCATGCATTTTGAGTTTTTGGGTCAAATGAACAAACTTTTCTTGGACACAATTTTTTTAAAAACTTTTAAAACACCTATCTATTTTACTTTCAGAGTTTTCTATGGTTATGCGCAATCCTATTCAACTAATGATGTGAATTGAAAATGTTACTTTTACATGTGTCACAAATGTCTATTTAACACATAATTCGCTAGAGAATCAGTTAATGTGCTAAAGTTTCTAGAAATATGTTGATATTTAATGTATTCAAAATGCCTTTCCAAAATACGAACTCTAAGGAACATACGAAGAATTGTTGGGTTTTGGATGGTATACACACTTGTAAGTTGTAGTACAATGAGTTTTGAGTCCAACCTAATGATGATTTGGTGAATTCCAGGTGAAATGACATCAGAGAGAAGTTCGATCACACGCTATACTCAACGATGTTGTTCATCAATCGACCGATACAAATTCCTCGAAAACTCACTAACTCGCCACTTGGAGTGAAAATATCCCATGCTGCAGAAGATAGGTTTTGCGTACTACGACTAGCACCATCGGCGTAACCAACAAATGGTTCCGAAGATTCCGGCATCTGCAACAAATGCAAAGCGGATTACTAACCAGATAAAAACTCTAAAAGACACACACTGACACACACACACACAATAAAAGCATATATACAATGATTTTTACTAAACTCAATTAAGCATAGTAATGTTTGAGGTACAAACCGTTTCGGGGCTGCGACAACGGAATACCATCATAATCTACTAACTCGTAGGCACCTTTTTCCAAAACACGCTTGACAATATAAGGACCCATCCACATCGGTTCAAATTTTCCCTGCTCCAAGTTTATCAACTTCCTGATCGTAAAGCAAGACTAGGTCTCCTTCTGAGAAGATACGAGGCTTGACATTTCTATCATATTGCGCCTTGATTCATTTCTTATGCACTTCGTTAGCCAATGCAGCATCATGACGGATTTCACCCAGATGGATTAATTCCAAGAAACTCAAAAGTGTCGGGTAATAGGTCAATTGTGAGTTTGAGAGATGATATTTCACATTGTATCTATAAGATTGCTACCAAACCATACACCAACTGAAAGGGTGTGAATCCAGTTGCATTTCTCACCGAAGTTCGATATGCCCACAAGGCAGAGTACAAGATTAAATGCCAGTTTTGTTTATGAACCCCTATCATTCTTTGTAACATTCACTTTAGGACTTTGTTGATGGCCTCAACTTTTCCATTCGCTTGCGGGTAATAAGGGGTAGAACTATCATGTGACAGCCCTAACTTAGCAGTCAACTTAGCCATCATGTGATTGCGAAAATGCGGCCCATGATCTGTAACTATGGCTTGTGGTACACCAAACTGGGCAACCACATGGTTAAAAAAGAAAAGAGCAACCGTTTCGCCACTGTTGTTTAATGTTGGCATCGCCTCGATCCATTTGGTAAAATAGTCAACGACAACTATAATATACCCATGCCCCTCGGCTGAGGTGGGGTTACATGTAATGAAGTCAATGCCCTATTTGGAAAATGGTCCAAGAACAACGACGAGATGCTATGGTGCAGGTGGTAGTCTAGTTTTGCTGTCATAGATCTAGCATGCGTGAAAACTTCTGACGGAAATAATACAATCTTTGAATATAGTTGGCCAGAAGTAACCTGCACAGAGAATTCTCTATGCGGTAGCATATCTAGATAAGTGTCCACCACAAGAACCTGAATTAAAATCATTTAATGCTTTCTCGGCTTTCTCATGTGTGAGGCACCTCCGTAAAATCACATCGATACCACGATGGTAAAGAGTGTTGCCAATGATCAAATAATCTTTGGCTTGGTATCGAATACGTTGCTGTTGCGAGCGAGAGATATTAGGCCGAAATGTTTGGGTTTGGAGATAGATCAGTATATCTCCATACCATGGGTCAGATGATGATATCAGAAATAGAGACTCATCCAAAATCGATGGTTCAGATGTTGAATCAATGGACGTCGAGGGAAGGTCGCAAAGTAGCTCGGCGAAAAGAAGAGATTTCTTTGATTTGGACATGATGATTCCAGATCAAATTCCTGTAAAATGACTATCCATTTTGAGTATTTCCCCCCAACAATTGACGTGACGAAACGTATGTCATAGGGTTGCAATCCGAAATGACGGTGGTCTTCTGGAGCAGGATGTAGTGGTGAAATCTCTAAAACAGCTTGCATAGCTGCCAAAGCTAGTTTCTCGACATAAAAGTACTTACTTTCTGTATCATTGAGATTATGGCTCAAATAATATATCAGATGTTCAATCCCATTTTCCTTTTGGACTAAAACCATGCCAATGGTTGTATCTGCAGTGGTGAGATATAGGTAATAGTCGTTTTGATAATTCGGAGAATACATTAATGATACTCTAATCAAGGTATCTTTAAGAGCATCAAAAGAAGCTTACGCAACCTAATCCCAATGGAAGGGTATCCCCTTTTTCAAAAGACGTGTAAAATCTTTAGCCATTTCAAGTTCACCATGTGATGTATTTTGAAAATCCTAGGAATGCAACTATTATGATAAGCATTCTTTGCATTCAATTTAATAATGAAAATCCTAGCTACTAGGGATAGAGCAATCAAATTTCTTTCGATCAAAGAGCAAAGAGCACAATCTAATGCAATTTCCCTAAACTATTCCTATGAGCACACACAAACTTTTTCAATGCAACATGCATGTATTTTTTTTCAATTTCCTTAATGTGAATGTGAACAAAAAGGAAGCTAATGCACATACAATCAATTAATCTTTAACAAGAACAAAGACTTTACAATAGTTATGTTTCGAAGGAAAAGAAGACTTTTACGACACTTTCTTTCAAAAAAAGATTAATCGATTATAATCTAACTTTGACTATGGATCAATAATGAGAAAGAAAACATTTAAGAAACATTAATCAACCAAGTCAAAGTAGGGCTAACAAAGGAGATATAAACTTGTTTTCTGAGACATGACATTCATTGATCAATAAACAAGCAATCAAACAGAGGAAAGTTGGAAAAAACTCAATCCAAAGGTAGGAAACTGACCCTAGGAGGATCAACGCAACCCTGAATGAGAGATAGTGCACTTCAGAGCACTGTCCCTAAGCCAAGGGTGCTCTGCAACGCACTGTATCCCTCACAAGCCTGCACTGGTGACAGTGAGCCATTTTAAAAGGCAATTTGACACAGTTTTGACCAAAATTCAATGCAAAAGAGCTGAAATACAATCAATGAACACAAGTAGGGTCTGCAAGAGTGTCCTAGGAGGTGGATAAGCTACTAGGAAGGATGATCTCCCCCAGTGGAGTCGCCAATTTGTTTTGGAGAATTTGGTATCTATGGATAAATACTAATTCCCTAGATACATAGCCATATCTAGAACAACAGTTTAAAGCACTTTAGCCTTTTCCTATAAGCAATAGATAAGACAAAGAAGACGAGAAGAACTACTTGTAGTTCCGCTTTCCTCTTGTCTCCTTTGTATTGATCCTGTCGCTCCTCCCCATACTTAACACGATTGATAAGTACCTGTAAACATCAACATAAGACAAAGAACTGATCAAAGCAAAAGATCCATTGAATACAAGTAAATGGAATGAGATACATTCACACATATAAGAATCATATAACAAGATAAGCATATGGGAAAAAGGTTCAAATACTTTATTTAATAGAAGAAGGAATTACAACCATCATGTCTGATTCAAAGTCACTCCTCCAGCTTGGATCCCATCCACATCACATCAAAAGCATGACAAACTTGTAGCATAACAATACTTGTCTCAAAGCCAATTCTCATAACAACATTATCTCCTTACAATTCAACATAGTCCAGCCCCTCATAACTTAGATGAGTGTTCAATTTATAGGAGGATGAAGGAGTTTATGTCATAAATGGGGGTATTGAATGGCCTTCCATACTTAGAATTAGTTCCATGGAGGAAGGGATGAGAGGACAAGATGCATCTTAACTCATTCCTCATCCATTTTCGAGCTCATAGGAGTTGATAAGTGAGGGAAACTTCTAGATGACTCCAAGAGATAAGAATATTCCCATAACCCTATGTGAATTTTGCTCAATCTCGCCCAGCACAGGTGAAAGAGGGCCTAAGTGCTTTGCAGAACACCCTGGCATGGACTTAACTGCTCTGCAGCACACCCTTACATGGTCCTACCTGCGTTGGTCCCTCTAGAGGTCATATCAGGATGTCTTCAAGTCATGAAACTATTTGGGAAGGAGGAATTCAAAAGGGTGACTTGTTTAGGGCATGTAGCAACTGAAATTAGGGTTTGATGAGCCCTAAAACACTGATCTGGATTATGGAAGTGATGTGCCCAAATGCATCTGTAACACATAGCCACTTAACCATTAGAAGTGTTTGAGTTAGTTAGTTCTTGGTTAGGTTAACTCACAATATTTCTTGACTTAGAAACTTGTCTTATCACCATGCATGCGCTCGAAAAACACTCAAAAAAGAAAAAGCACACATTAAGTTGGTGAAGACATGTGCTCAACTTGAGTGCACTCCTTTGGCCCAAAGGAGCGTTCCCTCCTTGAGCACACTTTTTCATGCTGAACATATGCGCCCTCCATGAGTGCATTTTTTCGTGTCAAAGAACTGTGCCCTTTCTAGATGCATGCATGAGCCAAACTTGTTGCATGAGGGTGCACTCATGCATGAATCAATTTTGCATATTAATTTCTTTAAATCAACTTAGTTAATAATTATTCTTGCATAATATTTTCATTTGAGTTGCGTGCACAACTGGGAATCAAGAATCTCTTCATCAACCAGTGCAACAAGTAAGTTTTGCATGTTTAATCTCTCCATTACATTTCATGATTTCATTGTCAAATTTTTCTTTTCAGCTATCCATCCTTTTTTTCCATTTTGTTTTTTGGCATTTATATTCATGTTGCAAGTGTTACTCTATTGTCGCATGCAAAAAATCTTCACATTATTAAAACCCTTCATCTTCCACCATGCATGTGACATCAACTATAAAGCCTTGAAAATCTTTATTTTCCTCATCCTTCCATCAAATATTGTTGTTCAAACTTTTTTATGAGCTTCCAACAGGTAGAGAGCACTTATTGAGCTCGAAGCTCGATCAGTCTCGAAAACTATGCCCTATTTGATCAAGTTTTTCGCTAGAGTGCACTTCCTCACAAAAAAGAACTGCACCCTCTCTTGAGTGTATGTGTGCATCATGAAGGCACAAAGAATATTCCTTTAGCCCTTTGACATGCTACAATGCGCCCTCATTTTCCTTGAGTGCAGGGGTACATTGTGAAGGCTCGAAGCCTTGGTAACCCCTTCCTTCATCCCTTCGGAGTGCGACAATGCGCCCTCCTTATTTCCTTTAGCACATGAGCGCATGGGAAAGACCTGCTGGTCCATCATTTCATCTCTTTGACCCTTTGGGGTGCGTCAGTGTGCCTTGGATTATTTTTTCCACTTGCTTGAGCACATGAGCGCACTTCAAAGCCCTGAATGACCCTGCATGTTCCTTCGTGCTTTGAAAGTGTACCCTTCTAGTTTGCATCGTCATTTTCTCATGCATGCAAGTTATTTTGTGCCGTCTTTCATATTTTTCCATGTTATATCATCCGTGATGGCTTGTTTTACATGATTTACAAGTATTGCTCATAGTTAAGTTGTTTTAAGTTAATATTGTCACTATGAGTGTGTTGCCAAAAATATGTGTTTGTGCTAGAAGTATTACCACCTTGTCGTCATCTATTGGAGCCATGCTGCCTCATAAAGTGACCTCCAAAGAGCCTTCAAAAGCAAGCACTAATGAACATGTAGAAGTTATAAAGCCAAATACCCCCATATATGCAGATACATAGTGCTTTATTAATAAGGATACAAAGGTCAAATGGAGCAAGATTTACAACACATTCATGCAGGAAAGTTTTGCTGAGGAATTAGAATATTTTCATGTATACATCAACATCAAGAAGTACAGGATGCATAGGATCACATGCAGATTCCTGGTCATGCCATGTGTGGAGGCGATCGAATGGAACATCACACATATGGATGACTCACACCTTATGCTTCGCAGTGAGAGTTTCGTCAACTCACCACCTATTTTGGTGAAGATATGTAGTTATATTATAAGATGCTCAAGCCCAATGAATATGAAAATGACAAATTCTACATGAGATGGGCTGCCCTTGACATAGGCGATGTTATCAAATAATGGCGTTGAGAGGCTACCAAGTTTCACCATTGCCCATCCATAATATATCCAACAAAGATCCTTAGAGATGTATATCAATAATTGAGAGCCATGTATTGTCAGTTATATGGGCTTAAGAATGCTGAGGTATTCAAAGAGAGTTGGATATACATGCTCAATATAATAGTGACCCGTGGTAGAAATTTCAATTGGACGGATATCTTTTCATTTGAGTTGCAGGGCTAGGTTGGGTAAGCAAAAGCATCTTTACGGGTGAACCATGCACCAAAATTCTACATGTCTGCATTTCTCTTAGACAAAATATATGCATAATATGCATCCCAAGAATGAATTGGAACTTAAGCCCTTAGGAGAAGTTCCCGATTTACTTCCACTGCAAACTGTTATCAAAAGCAAGCTCTAGAGGCATATATGACAATTTCATTGAACACTTCTTTGCAATTATCTTTCACATGATATTTGAGATCGATCCTCCTTGCACGATCGATCAGGTAAAGGAGTCACTTTGAGATATTGCAGAATGGTTTGCAAATCTCGAGGGTACATACATTAGATGCTTTGGTTGTCAGATATCCCCTCATCTTATGCCGTGGTATGTCACCATCAAGGTGGTTATGCAAGAAATTTCTAATCAGATGGACAAGGGATTGCCAGGAATTCTTCGCAGGAGGAAGAAAGCCACTTGACCTATCTTTCTATTAAGGATCGGGCTATATGAATTAAAGATTCATAAGGCGAAAACAACATAGATATAGGAGCTGGAACACCTACATTTCATTACTAAATATTTCCGTGGATATGATGCAAGGCGAATTATCAAAAAAAATTGTCAAAGGATTGGTCATAATATGGGGTACTCATCGATGTCCATAGAAGAAGATGAGAAGAGAAAGAACTGGTACAATTACAACATCAAGACACATCCAAAAATGGAGACTAGTTCACCACACGATCCACCAGCTGAAGACTTTCAATTGCAAGAGGAGGAGGAGATAACATCTCAAGCAAAGAAAATAGCTGCCAATACAAGGATTAGGTATTCCTCAATGGGCAATAGCAAAAAGAAATGGAAAGCCGATCCTTTAAACCTAGGAGCTAGCCAAGTAGAGCAGGGAGAAGTGGATGAAGAAGAGAGGAAGAGTTAGTAGGATCAGTTGTTAGAGAAGCAACAAGTAGAAGACGAAGAGAAGAGGAGGATAGAAGAATAACAATAGAGACAACCCCAGGAGGAGGAAACAACACATAGATTGGAGGAAGAAAAATTGACTCAAGTGTTGGAAGAGGAACAATTTGAGGAAGAAGATACCATCCAAATAATGGACAAAGAGCCAAATACTCTGAGAGAACATCCTCTCACAGGTGGTCATGTTCCATTTTGAGAGATGGTGATCACACCTCCACCAACAAATAGAGTCATGGATGTTTGCAGTGTAACATTCAATCATCTCAAGAAGAGGATGGTGCAACAAAGGCATAGATATTTTGCAAAGGATACTCAAAACTCAGTCTAAGTGTCTACAAAGAAGGTGATCACCACCAATGCTAGAAGGATTCTGAGGGCAGTCATGGTAGAAAATGTTGCATTATATATAATGACATAAGATAACTCTGAGTATTTGTTGAATGAGAATTCCAGGTTGATAAGAGAACTTGCTGCGGTGAAGCAACAGGGGGAACATATTTCGACAGAGAATCAATGACTGCCATCATAGAACTTCAACAGTGTAGAATGGTAGTCATCCATGCAAGAAGAGTTGGGGACAATGGAGGACACCATGGTGCAACTATATGATGAGATGATACTTAAACATTAGGTGATGGCTCCTCTTGTTGTCATTCAGAAGAATGCACAAGAAGTGGTGAAACTCCTGAAGATAACAAATAGAACAATTGATCAGATGTAGGAGTGGAATGCCAAATATTTGGAAGCTTCGCAACATTTGGAAAATAAGGACAAGATTTCCACAGAAATAAACAAAGTTTAGTTGAGACTCCACCTAGAGAACTACTCACATCTTGGAGCACAATCGGTTAGTACTATGGATGTATATAATTGACTACATAATGGGTTTGAGTCTCTAACATAGAAACATGGGATCCACACCATCGGATCTCTTGAAGTAATCAGAAGCAAATACATCATCTTCTAGGATATCAAAGAATATATTGAACAAATCAAGAAGAAAATGAAAAAATAAGGCTTGGAGGTAACCAAAGACATGATTCTATAGTATGCCTTTGCACCAATCAAAGCACACATGAAGCTCTCATGGCTGTGGAATAATGTATATTCAAGCTCCAAGAACATACTGAAAGATGCACTGGATGTGATGATGTGCTACATAGGGGACTTTCCTGTTCGGGTCGAAGCCATTGCAAAGGAGTTCAGAGCATGGCACACTTACATCACAAGTGAACTCGATGAGGAGGAAAATGAATTATCCATTTGATGAGTCCTTGTCCCATTGTCAAATTTGTCTTATTAGGCTACTATATCATTTGTAAATTGTCTTATGTAATAAATGTTACGTCATGAAGTCCAAGGGACTCATGTGGAATGTGAAAAGCCACAAATTGGAATGTAATGAGTCATGTATAGAATATGAAAAATCATAGGAGTCAAAGAGTCACAAGGAAGCTCAAAGGTCATTTTCAATTGTTATAAATAACTCCACATTACTCAAGCAAGGGTCTTTTTGGAAGGCTTATATTTTAGTGGTCTTGCCTTGGATTCTCTTGTAATACGTAGGAGATAGATCATTATTTGGAGAAGCAAGTTGTGGCTTCGTGTTCCACTATTGGATACAATGTTTCATTCATGTAACAATGTACTTGCGATCTTTCACTTTAAATTAGAATCTCAATGAGCCAACATTCCTTCGTACATATATTGTAGATGTAGTTGGACTATTCTGGTTATGTTTATGGTATATGTTGCTTCATTCACATACTAAGTTAATGAACTAGTTCATTGCTTAGATATGGCTATTATTGAATGAGAGTTGTTATGCTTTAATGATTGTCGTTTATTATGTGGACTAATATGCAGGTATTTAACAAATATTTCTCTTTATCCGCAGGCCCCCCTTTATAAATAATACTATTCCTTTTGTATATGGTGACTCTTTTCCCTCACCAGCTGTGGAAGTCTCCCTCATATACCTTACATTAGATGTTTCACAAAGCTAGCATTTCTACTGACCCAAAGTAGTGTGTGTTCTCTTGTGTTGGTTGGAAACCAAGGCATATCTTTAAATCATTCCAGCGGTGGTCAGACTGTATGACTGGACGAGACTCCTACACTAAACAATGTGAGGTCTAATTGAGACTTCACATCAGGGAGATCCCCTTACAATGTTGGTGGAATCCAGTACTGTCAACATATTTGACACTAGAAGGAGGGCTAGATGACAAGCTGAGCCTTTGAAGTCTATTTGAATCTATAGCCTTTAATTACTTCATCCTTGATCATAATCCCAAGCTGTTTTACTGAAGCTTTATATATTTCAATCCTCGTGGAATTTTTACATAACTTGTCACATTTTAAATTTGATGGCAAGGGTACACAAACTATCCTTGATTACGTGATTGAATTATTTTAATTTTGTTTTTCAAGTGGCATTTATTCTGAAGAAATTATCACATGGTTTTTTACCTTACATTGGATGGTCGTGCGAAACAATGATGTTACTCTCTATCCACTGCTTCTATCACTTATTTAAAAAATTTAGTTAACGAGCTTCATCGTGTCTTTGACAAATATGAGTATCAAGATGTTATTAATGAAATTTATCAACTTAGAATTGAATTAAATGAATCTCTTGAAAATTTCGTTGATCGGTTCCTTCATCTTTGCTATGAGTTCCTAGACGAGGACGTGGACTGACAATTCTTAGATGATATTTTTTTTTTCTTAGTCTAGATGTCAAGGAAATATTTTCAATCTAATTCCTCATCTCCTCCCAATAGAAAAGAATTTTATCACCTTGAGGCAGAACCAGACATGCCTTTTGTCCCATGTCCTCCGCCTTTTGGTGTTCCATGTTTTGAACCTCAACCGATCATTAAACTGAAAGACCATTTCATTGATGAAGACCTGATTTTTCTTTCACATATTTCCCCAATGGTGATTCATCCAATATTATCAATCAACCATCTACTAATCTTGATATTTGTGTAGTCGATCCTCCCCTCGTTAATCAAATTGAACCCTTGGATGATCATGAACCTGATGATTTTCTTCTCTCTAAATTATATGGTGATGATTGTTCAAGTTATATGGATGAATATTTGTTCTTACATGAAGATTTGGACTTGCAACAACTTAAAATGGACTCTGAGATGATTATCGACCACTTTCTTTCAGGAATATCTCTGTTTGATCAAGAAAATGATATGGTTTTCATCAAATATTTTTGCAGTAATCTTGAAACTATATATTCTTTTGAATGTCATGATTTGGATAATGAATCTTGTTTTGATAAGCAACTGTCCATTTTTTCCTAGATTGATTATCAATTTTTTCATGTTTCAACGATAAGTCAGGTGAGTATGACACTTCAACCTATGTTGATGGTTATGTTAGGTTCTTATCACCATGATGATATTTGTGATTTTGTCCAGTTTATGATCCTTTTGCATAATTTCATCATTCATGTTATCATATGGGATGTTGATTCTCTCTTAAGGGATGCTTATCACTGATATGTGATGTAGAAACAAAGAAGAATGTTAATGAATCCTTTTCATCATCCATCAAAGAATCCCACATGCATGACAACTTGGATTGTGATGAACCTGATAATAGTACTTATGACATAGATCTATCCTTGTTCGACCTTTCTTGTTTATTTTTACCTCAAGGTTGGTTCCATGATCCCATTGAAGACTCACTAGAAGCCTCTTTTTAGTCCAGACCTATGTCACATGGCTTGTGCTTGCAAGATTTTCGAAAAATCTTGTATGATCATAGTCCAAGTAGTTTTTGCTGTTGTGGGGTTTCTTACTTGAAAGAGAAGTTGACTGCAATACAACGTTGTGGTTCCACTTATTGTTTTCATTCGTTAGTGTAGAGGTTCACACAATTTATTTTGTTCACCACACTGCTTTCTGTTTTGATTCTTCACGATCATATCAAAGGTCAGGAGCAACTTATTTGGCTGCATTGGAAATTTCACTTTACATGACTCGATTATGTACTATTTAGGTTAGGGTAGGATAGGTTGCATGTATTTAGATTCATTGTATTTTTTTGGTGTATCTTCATGTTTCATATTTCAATTTTATTCTTTTGGTTTTCTTTGTCTCTGAATAAAATCAGTTTTTGAGCTTTGAGATGACCTAGCTAATATTTTGTGAAAGGCAAGTTGTAGTAAAGTGAAACCCTTGGCTTATCTGTTACCTTCTTCCTCTATTTTGTTTATCACTTTCGAGTTGATGATTTTTCGATGGAAAATACAATCCTTCAGTTGGGAAACTGTAAGCAAACCATGAAGCCCACATCTGTTTATAATTCCCATTCCTATACTTGTTCCTGTATGAATAGTGCGTTATCGCTTATCTATCTGTGTAGAGTAAGATAAGGGGAAAATTTTAGCTATCAAATCATCATAGGTCTAAAATCTGTGTTTGAAGGAATAACCTCCTGTGCTCTCAATAAGTCACGGTCCCTCTTCCACTCATGAAAAATAATAAGTTCCTATGCATAGTTCTATAAAAAAAGGAAAAAGAAAATGAAGGGTGAAAGAAGAGAAAGGCTTCCTACGCAAGGAGGTGAAGAAAATGAATTCACTAGGGTACTATACAGGCTCGCTGGCAGCGAAGCAACATTTTTGTTCCTCAAGCGACTTCATCGGGGTATTGTCCAAGCCCGCTGGAAGCGGAGCAATGCCAAAGATGTAAAACTCACACTTTGATTATTTTTTTTTTTCGCTATACTATTTACCCTTACTTACATTGAAAAGATAATTATATGGCTTGTTTTATGATGTGTTATGCCAAGTAATGGAACAAGGAAGACTATATATTTAACTAGGAAAGAAAGGGGAGCTAAGGTAACCCACTGACTGATTCAATACTTCCAGAATAAATGAGACTCTGTACTTACAACGAAACCATTTCAGAGAAGCTAGGGTTCTCCTAGTGTGTCGCCAAGTACTGTCACTATGACAATGACCCTCCAAAATTTTTTCTTATGTCAATTTTGGAGCCTACGATAATTGTTGTTTCAAGCCCCATTGATTCATCATGTTTCTTGATTTGTTATCAATGTTTTTTCCTAGCGTCGCGTTCTCCTAAGTTAATGTCTCCTGAGAATCATCACTTAACCATTATAAGTGTTTGAGTTAGTTAGTTATTGGTTAGGTGAACTCATGATCTTTATTGACTTAGAAGCTTGCCTTATTGCCATGCCTACACTCGAAAAACACTCAAAAGAACGAAAAAATAAACAAAAGAAAGAAAAACACTTAAAAAAGGAAAAACACACTTTAAGTTGGTGAAGACATGCATTCAACTTGAGCGCACCCCTTTTGCCCAAAGGAGTGCGCCCTCCTTGAGCGTACTTCTTTCGCTCGAAGGAGTGTGCCCTCCTTAAGCGCACTCCTTCATACTGAAAAAATGAACCCTCCATGAACACACTCCTTCATGTTGAACATATGTGCCTTCCATGAGCAAACTTATTCGTGTTGAAGAACTATGCCTTTTCTAGATGCCTGCATGAGAAAACCTTGTTTCATGAGGGCACAATCCTAGAAAATAGGATCCCACTTAACTTCTTTAACTAAACGTCTCATGCAACGACAAATGGTACTCATGCATGAATCCGTTTTTCATGTTAATTTCTTTAAATCAACTCAATTAATCATTCTTCTTACATAATGATTCCATCTGAGTTAGGGCGCGCAAATGGGAATCAAGAATCTCTTCATCAACCAATGCAACATGTAAGTTTTGCATGTGTAATATCTCCATTGTATTTCATGATTTCACTATCAAATATTGCTTTTCTAGCTTTGTTTGGTGGCGTTTATGCTGAATCTTCATGTTACAAGTGTTAATCCGCTGCCGCATTCATAAACTCTTCACATTCTTAAAACCCTTCATCTTCCACCATGCATGCGACAACAACTATAAAGTCTTTCAGATCTTTATTTTCCTCATCCTTCCATAAAATGTTGCTATTCAAACCTTTTTCTAAGCTTCCAATAGGTAGAGCACACGTTTTGAGCTCGAAGCCCGATCAATCTCGAAAACTGTGCCCTGTTTGATCAAGTTTTTCTCTAGAGCGCACTTCTTCTCCATGAAGAACTACACCCTCTCTTGGGCGCATGAGCGCATCATGAAGGCATGAAGCATATTCCTTCATCCCTTTGGCATGCAATAGTGCACCCTCCTTTTACTTGAGTGTATGGGCACATTGTGTAGGCCCAAAGACTTGTCAAGCCCTTCCTTCGTCCCTTCGGAGTGTGACAGTGCGCCATCCTTGTATCCTTAAGCACATAGGGAAGAACATACTAACAAAGGCACTGAGTGTGATGATGCGCTACAAAGGGGACCTGCCAGTTCGGGTTGAAGCCATTGCAAATGAGTTCAACACATGGCACGCTTACATCACAAGTAAACTCCACAAGGAAGCAAACGATTTATCCATTTGATGAGTCTTTTTCCCATTTTCAATTTTGTCTTATTAGGCCACCATCTCATTTGTAAATTGTCTTATGTAATAAATGTTATGTAATTAAGTCCAAGGGACACATGTCGAATGTGAAAAACCACACATTTGAATGTAATAAGGCATGTATAGAATATGAATAGTCATATGAGTCAAAGAGTCATGATGAAGCTCAAAGGTCATTTTCAATTGTTATAAATAGCTCCTCATAACTCAAGCAAGGGGATTATTGGAAGGCTTAGATTCTAGAGTTCTTGTCTTGACTTCTCTTATAATACATAGGAGATAGATCATTATTTGGAGAAGCAATTTGTGGCTTCGTGTTCCACTATTGGATACGATGTTTCATCATGCAACTGTGTACTAGGGATCTTACACTTTAAATCAGAAGCTCAATGACCCAAAATTCCTTCATACATATATCGTATATGTAGTTGTACTATTATGGTTATGTTTATGGTATATGCTGCTTCATTCACATACTAAGTTAATTAAGTAATTTGTTGCTTAGCTATGGCTATTATTGAGTGAGTGCTGTTATGATTTAACGATTGTTGTTTATTATGTGGACTAATATGCAGGTATTTAAGAAATATTTCTCTTTATCTGCGGGCCCCTCTTAAGATAATACTATTACTTTTCTAATCGGTTACTTGTTTCCATCACTAGATGTGGAATTATCCCTCGTATACCTTACATTGGATGTCTCGCGAATATCACGTTCTTGCTGCCCCAAAGTAGCGTGTGTTCTCTTTTGTCTGTTGGTAACCAAGGCATATCTTTAAATCATTCCAACGGTGGTCGGACCATATGACCTGATGGGAATCCTACACCAAACGATTAGAGGTATAATTGGGACTTCAAATCAGGGAGATCCCCTTACAATTTTGCCAGCATCCAACACAATCAATAGAGAGATAACCAGCCATAAAAAATCCTCCAAGAGAAATTTTCTACATTAGTGCTTCATAGCACACAAGAGAAAAGACAAGTATCTAGTGTGAGTTGATCTTCAATTGTAATAATGACCTAAGGTAAATTGACTTCCCATTATTTCTATGATGGTAACCAAGTCGATTTTCCATAAAATTGACTAAAAGCTCTAAAAAAAATAATAATCCATGATTACCAGTTGGATGGGCCACAAGTTGACCCTAAAGATAGGAAAATTGGTGAAATAACATGAAATTATGCCTCAATTAACCCACACGTGTGATTAAGATGTTCTCCATGGTTGATGTCATCCTTTAAAGGGTGTGACCCTCTATGCAATTTGCAATAAATGGCTCCAAAGGTTGCATCTCATCCCAAAGTAATGCATCCTCATCAAGTGGATGCCTAATCATCAAGCAAAGCATCTGCAAACCCAATGTCATCAACAGGGTGCCAACATCATCATCCAAAGAAACAAATAGATGTCATTATCCTAGGGCATAATGTCATCATGATTAATAATACACAATCCCCTCCAAAGGGCTCTCATGTTATCATCATCATCAAACATCCTTAAAAGTATGGAAACACCCATTAATTAGGTGTAATTCCAATTGTGGGGGTGTCTTTCCATGCCAATGGTACATTTATTCCCAAGGAAACATCCTACCTCTGATAGACAATGTCTAAGGTCTTGGAGGTGGGGAAGGATGTCACCAACCATGGAAAGTCATCCTAAGGTCAATGATCCATAAGTGGTCAACGTCCTTTGTCTAAGTGCCAAGTGTCATCATCAAAAGGGCTAGATGTCCTCTTTGAGGTACTGGAGAGGCATCATACAATCCCTTAATGGATGACAACTATAACTTGTAGAAAATATCTAATAAATACTCAATGAATCAAGGGAGATCAACATAGGTGAAAGAACCATAAGAGTATCAAAGTGAGTTATATTCAATGCTTAAGTAAAGTACTTCACACAAGCATCATCTTCAATTTCATCCTAGCTTATGATTGTACATTAGTTACCATGCTTAAGTATGGGAGGGTTATCACATGGCCCTATTAGGTGCTTCCAACCCTAAGGGGATGAATAGTTCCTAGGCTAACCCTTATAGAAGATATGTGTAGGTGATAGGTGTTATGGGTTGGGGTTTACTTCAAAAATGGTTCCATATCCTTATAATTGGTCATGTCAAACCATTGTCCATAAGTACCTTTGTAGAGGGAGTGCTTAGCTTGCCTGAGTTACCTTCCCTTGCCTTTGTTTTTCCAAGCCCCCATGTTATTTTTTTGTTTTTTTAAATAGCTTGTTTAACAAGCTTCATTAAATATCATGTAACAATGAGATAACCCCTTTTATGATGAGTAATTTATCACTCATCAAGGTCAGGATGTTCTCAGAGAGAGCCTTTTACTTTGATAAGCATGATATGCATGTATAATCTCAAGGACGAGTGGCTATATAAGATATGGTAAAGATATAACTAGAATCTATTTTTACTTTTTGCTTTACATCCTTTATCATTCTTTTCCATTTTGATTTATGGATCATGCTTTTTTTTCTTTTCTTATAACTACATCAACCTTGGGTATATATACCCCCTTCTTCTCAAAGTACGAGGTCAATAGTGAACCAACACAAGCGATTGATAATAACCAATCAAAAGATGGGACATCAAAGCAAAGGGGAAAGATGACAAGTGTCAAGTATGGATAGTATGGAGAACTACTATCACCAACCTAGATCCATATTAACTCCAATCTACTAAGTGCAAAGCAGGATCAAATCCCTTGAGATGCAAACCTCTTTTAGAGTGAAAAGAAATTTGATCCCTCTCGGCGCTTGGTAGATCCATAATTAAGATGGATCTAGGATGGTTTAATTTCCCCCTTTAAATAGGCTATATTCCACATGAATACCATGAGATAATACCATGGGTTCTCATACCAGGGGTGAATACCATGAAGTCATTTTTTTTAACATTAGTTTTTTTATTAATATTATTTTATTTTCACTAAGTACTTTTTTTCTTTTTTTGCACGTAGGTTTGTTTTATATTTATATTTTATTTTTCACTGAGTTTAAAAAATGAATAATTTATTTAAAAAATATTATATTATTTTTAAAAATAAAAGTATTACATTTTAAAATATTATATTCAAAATCTAGAGTCCAAAAATTGTTGATGGTAAATTCACTATTTTACTTTAATCTTGTTTTAATTTATAATTTAATTTAATTTAATTTTAATTTAAGTTATTTTATGTAATTTGACTAAGTCTAAATGTTAAATAGGACATGATAAGACATGAAAGGACATTACAACATATTTACCATACTAGGCTAGAGAGTGCCTCTTGGCACATTGATCAAAGCCTATTATTTGTGCCTCTTTTAGACAGTGGAAAAAAGGCCATAATAAAGGTCACACTAGACTACTGGCAAGTGATAACCACCAAGCTGAAGTAAGGGAAAAAGATTACAACCAATAGCAGTTAATCATCCAACTCAACCTATGATCCATACTAAAATGTCTTTAAACATTAAATGAAGGCACTTGAGTAAAAAATGGTTATGTATACCATAATAGATGACCCACCTTCATTAGATGAATAAGATAGATGAATGAATGCACTAATTGGAGAATAAATGGGAGGCATTTGAGGTTGGAAATTTGTGGATCATGGTAGGGCTATTGAATGACACACTGTATCATATTTTTTTCTCCTAGGGTTAGGCATGTGGGTGGGTAACATCTGGCTCCAACTCAAGGACATGCTCACCAAAGGACATATGATTCATGTGCTCAAACAAAGAGTGCATGAGAATCCCAACAATCCTTGGTCCTAGTGGACCTGTTACCTCCACCAATCTAACATTTTATAGATTCTACAAGAAATTATTAGTGACATAGTAGCAGGGTGATACTGTCACGCTAGAATAAAACAAAAATATAAGTCAAAATGCCATTTTCCATTTTTTTGTTTGTTTGTTTTTTTTGGAATACACAAAAGCAATAAAACTATGCAATGGAACCAACATGATATAAAGAAAAGAAGGATGAAAAGTCAAGTTGCATGGCACATAATCCTACCTACTCTTAAGTTACTCTAACAATAAGTATAGTTATACAACCATTGAAGGCTTACTAGCATATCATCATAATCATAAACCCTACCCTTGTGCTTGGTTATGAGATAAATGAAATATCACGGTGATCATAAATTGGCATGGATATTGCACAATGACTAAAGATAAGAGTGAACCCATGATAAAGAGTGTTATAATCATGCCAAGATTGAAATTATTGTTGTATCCATTTTTGAATGGGGTTGAATATGGTAATAATGGCTCATTATTACTCCAAGAAAGGTTGTTATGATGTAACCCTTGCATTTTATAAGGATGATATTCAAATTTCAAGAAATGACCCTTTTGCCTTCCATAAACATCATTTCTCAAGGATTGAGATGGGTTCATAAGAAATCTGAAAATTACTTCATGGTTTCCCAACCAAGGTAAGGATGAAAAGGGAAGGATGGATTCAAGTCTTGAAAAAGAAACATGCACCAATTTCAAGGTTTCTTGTACTTTCCCATGCAATTGGAAGTCTATGAAAAAACCCATGCTTGTACTATCTTAGATATATTTCAAAACCAAAAATACAATTTTCTATTGCATTTTCAATGATAGGTTGAGGATGATGTGCAAAAGGTGATGGTTGGATATAATCATAGGAGGGAGATATTAAGTCATCCTTTGATTGTCTAAACAAATCTATGCATATATCCTCTTCATATTGTTTAAAATTATCATCATCACTACATATGTATGGCTGGAAATGGTCATAAGAATTCTACCAACATGTTCTTATAAAGGATAAAAGCTATGATTTTATACCCCCAACTATAGAATAATCACTAATAAATTGGATCTCCATCAAAGTGATAACAACTCATATATCATTTATCTTTCCCAACATTCAAAAAATCATCAATGTTATTCTCAATCTCCAAAGGTTTAATAGGATCTTCCTTTTCCAGGCTTTCAAAAGATGTATTATAGACCTTTAAAACATTGAAAGTAAGAGCTTAACTCATTCTCATCTTCTTGGGAAATAGCATAATTTTTAGTCGGATACTCTTCAATGACATGACCTTTAGTATGGGATGCTTAATTATAGTCTTCACTAGGATTATGATTTTCAATATGATCTTCATCACTACACTCCTCTTGATATTTAATTTGATTGAGAAGGACTTCTTCTTCTTGTTCTTGGTAACTTTATTCATAAAATTCTTCTTTTGTAAATACTTCTATGCCTTGAGAAAGATTTAGAAGGTCTTCTTGAAGGGCATATTCATACCTTTGAAAACTTAGACTGTAATGTTTGAGGTTTTTTCAATCAATATTGCAATAGAAGATATGCTTTTTGGGTCACAAAAACACTTAATCCATTCTCTTTTTTTTTTTTGTTTTGCTTCAAAACAATCATTGAACAATTTCATAAAATGCATCTTCATGAAGCATATCAATTTCTCAAGTGTATTTTGGGAATCTTACAACATGATTGATACCTGAAGAAGGATCACCATTGAAGTTCATAATGTCTTTCATGCAAATTGTACCATAACAATTCAGTTATCCTGGAATATCCTTAACATCTAAAGTAGGGTGAATTTCATGCAAATTACAAGGAGCCATTTTATATCCCATGTAATTTTCACAATACATAACTATGAAGTCACAAGGGTGATTCTAAAATTCCTTTTTAAGATGCTTTCTTCACCCTACAAATACAAAATCTTTGAGGATCTATGAAGAACTAGGATTTCGTTTCTGTAATGGAGTTAACAGATAAGAACACTAAATAAGGCTTTGAGCTATACTTATCAAATGGAATCTTGAAGCATCAAATTTGGATCTTGAGGAGGACTCAACTCCTTCCCTGCAACGATGCCAAAAATGTTACTAGTTTAGCACCTTTAAAGTGCAAAGACTTACTAAACAACCTAGATTGGGAGCAATAATAGGAGTGCTACAATTGTCACCTCAACAACTCCCTTTATTTTAGTGATTGACACAATACAACACAAAGGAGGATTCCCTAATATATATTAGGCATCAAATAAGTCAATTTGACTTAGGCATCCCCCCTAAAGGTTCTACGGTAATATTTTACCGAAGAATTATGCAATAATTAGGGTCAGGGTGAATTAGAGTATAATTAGAAGAAATCAAGTTCAACTAATAGAGGCTTAGATCAATTAATAAAAGTTCACATAAGTTCCCAAAAATATACTATCAAGAAATTATACTTCGATGTCGGAAACTAGGGTTTTAACTAGAAATTATAGCAAGCATATAGTTTATAACAACAATGATAAAAAGCCTCGGAATCTATGTTAAAGAAGTGTAAAATAAGGGATAAATAAATAATAAATAAGAGAGATAATTACAATAATTATATGTGGCGGGAAACTCATATAAAAACAAAATAAACCTTGGACGTTAACCATAATCTATAGTTTAAAAATGCATGTAAAATGATATTTTTGCTTCTTCAAATAATTGCATTCAAGTCCTAACCATAGGAAAATGATATCCAAAGAAAATAATGATAAAAATTAATAATCTTTTTTGTAGCTAAACCTAATTTACCCTAGAACGAATAAAACAAAAATATTTAGGGTTTAAAATTAAGATTGGTACACGAGACAAGGCTAGTGCCTTTCTCAATATAGGGCTAAAGGAGTCTAGGGGTAAAAAAAAATTGGAAGAAAATAGATGGATGAGGATTCAAATAAATTAAGGGAGACAAACATGTGTCCATCAACTCCTGAAACCTAACATCTTTCTATCTTCTTTGGAGATTCAAAGGAGGGAGCTAAACCTAGGTCACCTTAAGAGAAACATGATGAAAACAATTCACAAGGATAATTTAGAGCCATAAACATAAACAAAACCAGAGTGAACATTTCATTAAACCCTAATTTTGTGACATGAACACGACGTAAGAAGATAACTTATATTAGCATAAGATAAATCATCAAAGATTCACCAATAATCATCCAAGGGAGAGAACTATCCTTAAAACGTCCTCCAAGAGAAATTCACTACATTAATGATCTATAACACACAAGAGAGAAACAAATAGCTAGTGCTAGTTAATCTCCAAGTGTGACAATGATCCAAGGGAAATTGACTTCCCTTTATATATATGAAGGTAACTAAGTTGATTTTCCCTAAAATTTACTAAAATCCCTAAAAATAATATTAATCATCCATGATTACAAGTTGGATAGGTCATAATCCAATCTTGAAAGATAGCTAAATCAACGAAATGATATGAAATAATTTCTCAATTAACCCACATGTGTCAGTAATATGTCCTCCAAGGGTGATGCCATCCTCCAAAGGGTGTGTCCCTCTATGAAATCTGTAATAAATGGCTACAAAGGGTGTATATCATCACAAAAGTAGTGTATTATCATAAAGTGGATGCCAAATCATCAAGTAAAGCATACTTTTACCCATCATCCATAGGATGCCCACATCATCATCAATAGGGTGCCCACATCATCATCAATAGGGTGCCCACATCATCATCCAAACCAACAAATAGATGATGCCATCATTCTAGGGAATGACATCAGCATGTCAAATAGTGTACAATCCCCTCCAATGGGGTACCATGTTATTATCATAATCAAATATCATCAAAAGAAACATCCATCCATCAATTAGGTGCAATGTTAGCATAGGGATGTCCTACCATCTCAAGGGTACATTTATTCTAAAAGCAATGTCCTAGCTCTAATAGACAATGCCCAAGGTCTTGGAGGTGGGAAAAGATGTCATCAATTGTTACAAGTCATTCCAAGGTTAATTATACTCCATAAGTGCTCAATGCCCTCTCTCTAAGTGCCCTGCGTCATCACCAAAGGGATTGGATGTCCTCTTTGAAGTGCTTCGGAAACATCATATAATTTCTCAAGGGATGAAAATTGTTTTGGGGAACAAATATATAATACAAACTAAAATAATCAAGTGAGATTAACATCATGGGTGCAAGAACCATAAGTGTATGAAAGTGACCCATATTCAATTTTAAAGTCATCAAAGTACTTCACACAAGCATCATCTTTAAATTTCCTACTAGCTTATGATTGTACACAAGTTACTATGCTTAAGTATGGGACGGTCATCACACCTCCCTATTAGGTGCTTCCAATCCAAAGAGGTGGAACAATTCCTAGGATGATAGAAATTCCCTAAGGAAGGTCACCCTAGACTTGGGGCAAGTGATAACCACCAAGGTGGAGTAAGGGAGAAAGTGTACAACCTATAGCAGTCAATAATCCGATTCAAACTTTGTTCCATACTAGAATTTCTTTAAATAGTAAATGAGAAGACTTGAGTAAAAAAATGGTTAATGTACTTTAGAATATATTACCCACCTTCATCGGATGAGTAAAATGGGTGAAAGAATGCAATGATCGAAGAATAGACAAGAGGAATTTGAGGTTGACTTTGTGAATCATGATAGGGTTGGAAGCTGGCATACTGCATCATAGGAGATAACTTTCCACCTAGGGTTACATAGACATGCAGGTGGGTAACACGTAACATTTGGTATGTTATTATTATCACCATATATCTACTTGTATAAACCCTACCCTAGTTGAACATGGTGGTGACAAATTCATAGTGACAAATATCAAATGGTGAACCTCTAATATGGGAAAAAAATGGTTAGCAAATAAGCATGATAGAAACAAAGCAAAACAAGATAAATTGCACATTCAAAAATATTAAATTCAAAACAATTTCACTAACAATATTAAAATTCTCCAATAAAAAATAATGCTAGTTTACAATAAAATTTGAATGCTTGGCACTCCCAAAATCACATGGCATAATTGTTGTGTAGAAAAATCAATTGACCTCGATTTGTCTATTGGTTTGGTTAATGGAAACACTTATTGACTTGGCTATTGTTTTCTTGTTTTTATATGGTCACAAATAATAAGATAAAAATTTAGGCCAATTGTTTTCTATTCTTTTAGGCTCCTTGTTGATGATTTCGTGTGTGGAGCACCTCTCCATTTATCGACACATGGTTCACACACTGTTATTAGAGTGTTTTTGAGGCATTACTTATTTTTTCTTGTTTGATTGTATCTTTGACGTGGGGGATTTCTACTTGTTATACATGGATATGAGCATCAATGCTCTAGGAGCTCCATTAAACGGTTAAGGTCTCATTGCACTTTATTTCCCTGCATATATATTTACATAGGGAAAGGGTGCATTACATATTTTTTTGGAAATAATAATGTAAGATTCGTGTTTGAGAGGCATAATTAAGAACGAAAATATTATTATGCTTCTAAATGAAACACATATTTTCCACCCTTTGAAGTTGTTAAGCAGAATGGAAAGTCACAAGCTAGAGTTTGGTGTCCCTTAATAGTGACATTGACCAGTTTAACTATTCATAAATGAGGGACTTGTTGAGGGTGGAGACCTACAACTAGATAGATTAGGGTAAGGGGAAAAACATAAATAGAGGTAAATTTATTTTATACTTGGGGATAAGGGTAATTAGTGCTTGTTAACACCATTTTTTATGATCAAATTCCTTCGTCTTGCTTCTTCCTTCTATGGTTTGAAGGCCCAAATCATGAAAAAATTGGGGTTACATAGATTGATATTTTGGTTTTAATTTGAAATCCATAGAAAATTAGGACTTACAAACTACATTGAAAGTTATTATTAGATTGTAGTTGTAGTAGTGCCTTAAGTCCATGTGTTCATGAATTAGTTTGGAAAGAGCTAGACTACTTTTTTTGAGTATTAGTTGTCAATTAAAAGGTAATTTCATGTTGATTTACTTTTACTGACTCTAAAGATATTTTATGTTATAGTGTACAATATTCAATTGAATACCTAACCTTGATTGATATGAGGTTCAAACTCTAAAATCACCGAGGATAGGATAAACACTGAAAATCTAAGCAAAGTGGAGACTTTACTAAACTAACTTCAACAATTTTGGATACCTATGTTTAGATGCAAGTCATGTTAAGGTCAATGCTCTTTTTTGCGGTCTTTGTGTTGTATGATGCTAGATGAAGTTCTTGTAGAAAGGAATTCATTAGTGACAATGTTGTTGTCCATGAATAAAAGAAACAAATAATGGGGAAATTGTTGCTAAAGGTAATGTTCATATGTTCCATAAGTTTCAAAAGCTTTGAATTTGACAAAGTTGAGAAACAAACTTTTTCATCTATGAGAAATTTTGTGTAAAAAGTTTTGAAATATTTTCATGAAACATAACTTAAATCATTAGATGACCTCCATTAATGTGAGTGTTAAATCTCGATGAAGTAGAAAAAAGATACACTTTTTTGTTGTTTTTGTAAGTAAGATGTCTCCTCCTAGTGCACATGCTTAGCAACCTAGTGAGGTTTGAATGCAAGTCGCCTTACTAACAAAACCATTTCTCAATTGGTTGTGCTACCAGAACTTGACTTAAAGGTGAGTAGGCTTGACCCAAGTTAAGCTTTCTCATGACTAGGCACCACCCTTGCCAGAGTTTTAGCACAAGACCCAACCATCATTATGAGTCCAACTTTACCAACTAGCCACCTCCACCGACCTTAGAAAAACAATATACTTGCAACACATGTATACAGAAAGATATATTACAAAACACAAATTATTTTCACTTGAACAATATAAAATGTTATTGGTTATCAGTTATTAGTTCAGAAGATGGATACAATCTTAGCCACTCTAGGCATCCTATTATCAATCATCTTTCTAAATCATAATAAGAATATTTTACTATGTCTCTCCCTTTCCCTTACCTTTTTTTCTCCTTTACATCCCATTCCTCAACCCATGTCTTAAATTCCTTCCCTTCCCTTTCCTCAAGGTATGTTTTCTGTCACTTTCCTTTTGTCCCCTTTCTCTTCCTCCCCTTTCTCAAAATATTTTATTTCTTGTGCTCCTTAAGACTTCTTCCTTTCTTGTCTTCTCATATTCTTAGCTGAATGAGAATCCTATTATCAATCGTCTTCTTGAATCATAATAAAAATATTTTATTGTCTCTCCCCCTCTCCCTTTACCTTTCTTCTCCTTTCCATCCCATTCCTAAACTTATGACTTAAATTCCTTCCCTTCCCTTTTCTCAATCTATGTTTTTTGCCCCTTCAGTTTTTTTCCCTTGGCATTCCTTCCCCTTCTCAAATATTTTATTTCATATGCTCCTTACATCATGTCCCCTTCTTTCTTCTACCCATTTTTGTCTTCTCATATTTGATACTTTTGCCTTGTATGTTGTTTTATTAATTAAGCCCATCCCAACCTCTCTCTCATTTCTTATTCCATTTTCCTTGATTTTTCATATCCATTTCTTCATTTCCTATAACACCCTGCTTGCCTCTCAACCCCCAATTCTCCCTATTAGATATTTTCCCTATCTCTTCTTATTCCTTTTCTTTCCCCTTTCACCTCACATGTTTGGGTCCATCCTCAAATATTCTACCCACTCCCAATTTTCACTTGAATGACTTAGATGTAAACGATTTCTCACTATTAAATTATATGGTAATTTTGTTCTTTCTTATGTATCATTGGCACACATATGCAATGCATGTATGGTTATTGATATCTTCCTTTTATAACATAGCTTATGTTTACTTATTAGAAGATTATAAGTGATTTAATAGGGTTAGAAATGGTAATGAGTAGGAATTCTATTGATAATGTGCAAACTAGTTCCTTGGGGAATGCAAAATTGAAAGTCATTTAATAGAAATTACAAATTCACTCCATGGACTTTTTCATTACTTCTTCTATGAATATGATACAATCAACTCATAACCCTTTCAATTTAAGCCATTGTAAATAAAAACCATATTTGTTAATTAAAATTATTATTTTTATTTAATATTTTTAATAATTATTATCACATTTATAAAAATTTAAATTTCGTGACACAATTAACATTTTAAAAATTATTATGTACACTATCTATTAGTACACTTCGAGGGATTAGTGCTTGGACTGTTATTATCATAATTAATAATTAATACAATTAGAGTA
>APFE031578874.1:413416-441470 GCA_000404065.3 Pinus taeda
AGTATAAAAATATGTTATATTTCAAATCAAACAACAAACAAATTATTATTTTTGAGAATTTGAAAATTGAAAAAGCAAAATTAAAGTCTTTGGTAGAAAATTATCTATGTATTATTATAATTATTTTCTTGGTAAAATAAAATAAAATTAAAATAAAATTTGGAAAATTAGAGTTTGGAATATATTTGAGTATTTATAAAAATTATTTGTGGAATAAATAAATTTTATAATTCGCTTAAAAAAAAGTATTGGGAGACTTCATTGTTTTTTAAAGATAATTATGATAGCTTGTTCGAGCCTTTGTTTAACTCGATTGAGGGTTTCTCAATCCAGTTATTTGAAATTTGCATTTCAAACACTCAATCGAGCGATTTAAGGGTTGATCGAGCTGTTGAGGGCCTATAAAATAGAGTTTTAGCTCCTCTTCTGCAGATTTCTCTACAACACCATTTTGTACCCTAGTGGGCTTGCAAAATTTGTCCTTAGGTGGCATAGTTGATCATGTTGGATTCATGAAGGAATCCCCTATCCAATGGCATATGAGTTTGACATTTTCGATTTCATATGATATTTTTCATCTAATTTCTTTTAAACATAATGCTTGATTTTTTTTTTAACAATTTTAAATAGGTTGAATAAAAAATCAATATCATAAAATATACACAATGAAAAAATTTCAAAAAATACCACTATCTTCGTTTACTAGTTACCTTCAAAAGGTTACTCTTGGTTTTTTAATTTATTTAAATAGTTGAAAAAAACCTTAAGTGAACACATGTGTCTGCAAAATGCAATTAAAACATTACTTCGTCAACTTCGAAAAATAATCAAAAAATATAGTTTTGCATAAAAAAATAAATTTCTAATATGAAAAACTTAGTTCTCTTCCTGTATATCATGCTAATATTAAAAATTACACATTTTAGACTAAGTTATGCTATGTGAACACACACATACCTCTTAAGATGTGTGAAAATATGCAAGGACAAACATTTCATTTAATGGAAAATTGACATATTATAAGGCACTAAATATTTTTGCAGAAAATATCATTAGGACAACAACATAATTCTCCACAATTTTTCTTTTTTACTTCGAATGAAAATTGAGAGTACTTATATGAATTTTGAGAGCTTCAATTCGATAAAATAGGAAAAATTTGAAATTCCATCGTCACATTTGACCCAAAATGTAACCCATCTTCATGCTTTCACCCTTCTAAATGATTTTGAATATTTCAAATTTTGTATATTTGTTGTTTTAACATATATCCCTCGATAAATACATGGAAATAACTAAGATTCAACTTCAAAAAAAATTGAATGATAAGACCTACCAACTTAATAAAAACACGTTTCCCAATAAACATATATTAAAGCATTAGTGAAATATTAAAAATAATTTAGAATACAAATGATTCAACAAACTAAATTACCTATGCCTTGTCCTCTAATGATTTTGTTGATTGTCTCATTTCATGTCTCCATAGACAATCATGATCATATTTTATATTCATTTGTTTATTCCTTTTGTAATTGCTCCACTTTCTTTAGTTTCCAAGCGAAAAGGTGTCACTGTTTCGTTATAATATTAATGGCTATGTTTGATTTCTGCTCCGTCATAAAATGATTTATTACAAATATAAAACAAGGTTCATTGGTCTTACTTTCTCTATCTCTATGGGGTTATCTTTGTGACAATATAAGAGTTCACTTTGCATTCCCATTTACATGGCTTTCATTAAACTTCATTAATTTTTTAATGCTGATCTTTTATCCATACTCTACAATTGAAGTTTAACTTGCACCTTCATTGAAATGATGTTGCTTTCTATTAAGTTAAATACAATAGTTCAATTAATGAGCTATTACATTACTTTCCCTCCATGGATCCCTCACAAGAAAAAAAAACACAAATTGTTAACATCCATGGGTTATTCATGCATAACCTCATGAATTTCAAGAAAAACCCATCCTTTATGCTAGCCTCCTCCATCCATAATGCTTTAGCTCCCTTTAGTTATTTGCACTATCTAACAATTGTGTTGCTTAACACCCTTGATATGATTTAAGTTAATTTGTCTAACAACCTCTCATCACCACCAATAAGTGGAATAAGTGGGGTTGAGGGATATAGCCTACATGGGGTGTAGGCAAAACACACTTATGCCCATAAGGCTCTACATCAATTGATGTATTAAGTCCTACCTACAACCATATCTACACGACCTTCAACATTCCATGTGCATCCCGATGAAAGCCAATAGTCATAGAAAATCTATAGTCACTTAAATTTATTATGTAAATTGTTATGGAAAGAAAACCAGTTCTATAACCAAATCTTAGTGTAGTTGTTAAAATACTTTGTAGTTGAATTTTTTTTTAATCATTTCAGATATAAGATTGAATTTAAAATGCTTCTTAGAACTTAAAAATAGACCATTTATGTAGTATCATGTATATCCCCATTTTTATGATGGATGAAAAGTGTTTTTTTGGGGCCTATATCAATGTCTCAATTATGAAAGTGTATGTACATTGATAGTGTAGCTAGTTTTTTGGAAGTTCATAGTTATATTTATAACTCAAAATCCTCTTATGTTTAAATTTGTCCTTGCACTACATACCTTGGGCACTTGGTGTGGATTAGGTGGAATTAGTTTTGAATTCACCATCTACAATACAAGGAAATTGAATTATACATCAAAGCATCTATCTATGACAAGAGATGGAATTGGACGATTTCTATTTCTTGGGGCCATTCCATCCAGATTCGTAACATAATTGAAAATCCTTGCATCGTGGAATACCCCATACTGACCTCATGGGGTCGAACAACTGTACTCCTTTCGCATTGGAATGAGCAGAGGAGAGAGTACTAACAACGAAAGTGGAGACTGTGAGGTAAGCCAATGCTTTAATGGAGGAAGAGGTGGAAAGTAGTTAGAATCCTCCATGTGACGATGGAAAAGCAACCAACATAACAGTCAACATTGTTGATAAATTGAAGAAAAGAGATTACGAAAATGAGACGTTAGGGATTGGACGAAATTGGAACTTTTCTCAATCAGAAAATTTTCAGCAAACATTTGTGTTATGCTGGGGCCGAGGCTGTAGTGGAGTTGAAACTGACTGATCCTGTAGCAGAGAAGCTCCGCAGAGGTGGGACATAAGGTGCTTTGAATTTTGGCCAACATGGACTCCTCATATAGGATATATGCACCAAGATTTCACTCTGATTTGGATCGTACTAGTTAGGTATGAGCTGTAGGATTTATGCCAAGATGGGTCATATAGAAGGGGTCAAACGATAGTGAAGAATGTGGCATATGAGAGGCTTTGATTTATTCTTCAAGTTGTTTTGAATGCAAAAAACCAAGTTAATCAAAGAAGTTGGAGAAATATTTGGAAGATGAGAATGGTGGAATAATCTTGAATACATGGTTGCTTTTGGCTGATAAACTGTGATTAGTGTGTTGGACGATTGTTTGTTTATGTTTTTTTTGCGTGGTAATCTTTAAAATATGCTAGTGATGTGTTGACAGTGTTGGACTCGCCAACATTATGGGTATCTCCCCAATATGAAGTCCCAATTAGACCTCACACCATCTGGTGTGGGAGTCCCATCTAGAATACGACCCGATTGCAAATGCAGTGGGTTTTAATGATGTGCCTTGGCTACGATAACACATAGAGTGATGTATAATGAATTTGGTGAGAACAAATGTGTGACCCTGCAAAGAGTTAATTGCGATGCATGAAGGTTCTGCCACGTGGAAGGGAAAATAAGTGAGCCCCTTAAAAGCCTATAATAGCAAGCAGCTTGAAAGGAAAACACGAGCATAATGACATCACAAGATAATATGTGAAATAGTTCACAAGTCAACAATGATGAATTACTACAACAACACACATTCAACAAGATTTGTACCAATGCAAATGAAATAGTTCATAAGCATAAGCATAAGTTAAATAACATACATTGCAAACATAACAAGAATAGTCCTACTATATTTACAACATACGCATGAAAATGTGCCGGCTATAAGCTTTTATTAAGTGAAATTTCCAATCATACATACACCATTGACGGACCACTAGCCCCAATAGTGACACATGAAATCATCATCACCTACTCCTCCAAAAATATACTTCCTCTATGCTATAGAGAAACCAAGGCTCTCACAAAATCCCAAGCTCCCAACTCTAAGACTAAGCCTACCCAAAAGCTTGGATCCCCAAAATACCTTTACATGAGCTATGAGGTTCTATTTATAACAAGAGGGGGTGACTCTTCAACTCCCCTTTGCGACTTTTGGGCTTCCCTAACAACTCTTCAAATTCTTTACAAAATAACTCATTACATTACATCATGCCTCTTCAGATTCAAATATTGAAATTTGAAATTCCACTTACAAATTAATTACAAATAATATTACAATCTACACTCGTACCCATATAAGACAAAATAGGGTAGAACCAACTAGACAACCTAACAAGATAAAACACTATCATGCTTGAGTTTGGGAAGAATCAAGCTCAACAACTTCCAATTGATGTCTCTCGGTCACGTATCGGTGCCAAGCTTGGTACTGTGCGGTGACATCCCCAAACTGTGCAATGTTGTCTAGATGGAAGTGGACTCAAGCCTCCATGGAATTTGGGTACAATGATTTGGAACCAATTTCAACTTCCTTCTGAAGAGAAACATTTTCCTCACTTGGACAGGGTCACCAATGTAGTTCTGCATGTTCTGTCTGTTCACCTCCAAATCTTCCTTGGCAGAAATCTGTCTCGAATGCTCCAATTATTGTTCTATCTCTTCCTGAACTAATTCCTAGGTTTGGCTTCAATGAATGAGCCAACTGATGGGATCCTATGGGACTTCACCAAGAAATACAGTCTGTTTTATAACTATGCATATGAGGCCTGAATGTTACCAATAAATGAGGTGAGCTGCTTGCTATTTTGGATCAATATCTGTACCCTTGCTTTCTCCAACTCTTCCTGTTTCTTCATTTTCTTGCCCAAGTCAAGCAGTGCCCCTTTGTATCATTTTGAACATTCATGCACGACAGTGATTGTATCTTGCACATTCCTGAGGGTTTTGACAAAATATTTACACTGTTGCTGCAAGCCATGCACGTGGACAACTGCCTTATGCGTGGTAAAAAGCTCCTCATAGAGGTTCCACATGGTCTCTCCAAGTGTCGATACTTCACCGAGTATCACTTCCTTCATTTCCTCCTGATGGACATGTGAAAAAGCCACGTCCTGAGCTACTGCGTAGAGTTATTCAACCTCTTGCTTGGAACCCTACAAGTTATTTGCCAATTACTTATTCTCGACCATAAAATACTCAATGTTTGACTTTTCTACACCTGTGAAGGCCAAGTTGGCCGCAACAATGGTACTGGTATTCCTCCTAGTGTTGACCACAATCACCCTTTCTCTTATAAAAGCATGAGATGTGAGATCATACAAAAAATTCTTCGTATGCGCTTATACAATATTCTTCTGAAGTTCATCATATGACAAATTGTATGTTTCCATAACCAAATCATCGTCAAGAGGAACAACTTCCCCTTCCTTGCCTGGAGTTTACTCTGATGCTGGAGGTGGTGGAGACTGAATGACGACCTTTTGTGTGTTTGGCATCAGGTTGACATCTTGATTCAGTGGCTCCGACTCCTCCTCCATGTCTATGATATCTATCAATTCTTCAACCTACTAAGTAAGCTCCTGGTCCTGCACTTATCCTCTCTCCTCCTCTGTGTAATTTTAACCATGTACAAAAATTACCTACATACGAATTCTAAAAAAATAGAAAACAAACAATGGCGAGAGCATAAAACATAAAACATATATACAAAGAGATTTTCCCCTGGATCCCAAAACGGGGACTACCAAATTGATTTTTCATTATGTTTGTTTCAATGTTACAAAATATATATACATGTCGACGCATCCATAAACCCTAATCCATTAACCGTGGATTAGAACATAACCGTAGTTCCCTTGATCGGATCTACAAAATATTAAGGACAAAAAAGCATCATGCCCAAAACCATGTGTGAAATCCATGCACAAAACCATAGGTAGGTCCACCCACCTAATATAGGGTCTAATTTGTTTTTCTCGGGGTGCTGCCTCGGACCTAGTGCAGGGGGGCGTCAGGGGGGTAGTCTCCCCCCTGTGACCCCCCGACAGCGCCCGACACAACGTACAGCAGGGGCTCCTGCCCCCCCTGTGACCCCCCTGTGTGTGGGGTAGTCGTGGAAAGAATATAACACAACCCAACACTCTGCTGGTTTCCAATTCTGTTCCTGCTCTTCAACTTGTTTCCATAATGTTTCTTCTGCTATTGCACATTGTCTTTCTTCTTCTTCCTACTTTTGCTTATCTTCTTGTTCTTTCTTCTAATTTTCTTCCTCCAATCTCCTATGCTCTTCCCTCTTCCTCCATTATGCTCTCTACATGCTTTGTTTCCTCTTTTCCTCTGCTACTAAAGCCACTTTCATAATAGTTGGATCCACTTTCATCTTGTGACTTCATTCTCCCCTGGACTATAGGAAACATTTCTCTTTCCCTTATCCTGTGCAGGGTTTCTCCCTTCTGCTGGAATTGCTTCTAGAGTAGCTTCCTTCTGTTGAGTCACTTGTGAAGTTCCTACAAAAATGATCGGCTCATGAGACTTGGAGGCATTATAGTAATTCTTCCATGGATCCTCCTCTTGCCAGTGAAATGTCCCATTGAGCCACTAGAAGTGAATTATCGCACAACGGTATTTGCAAATACCACGAGGATCGTACAGATTAAAGTCTCAAGTACCGAATGAAAACTTTTCTATTGCCTTTCCTTTGGTATCTGTGACCTTTAGGTTCTTTATCTTGTACAATCCAATTTTCATAGGAAGAGTTGGCCAAGGTGCTTTCTTCTTCCTGTTCAAAGATGCTGACAACCTTGTGGAGAGATGACATGACACTTCTTGCATGAAAATATTGTTGGTAACATACATTGGAAAAATATGCGGTGACTTCTGACCACCAAAAACTCTAAGGAAGGTGCCATCTGGTGAGGCAAACCAATCTGTGATCTCTGATACTGCTTCCATTGCCCCACATGACATGCAAGGTGGTTCTTCCTCAAAGATCATCTTGTATATCAGAATGAGGAAGTGGTGAGTTAGCTTCTCCATTAATCATCGATGGTTGCAATCTAAGAGCAATTTGCAATGAATGTGCATGGCAGGGTATCGAGGTGTCCAAGCTCAGTTCATGCTAGGGAATGCATTATGTGCGAAAATTGCATCCAGTATATATGTAGACATATAAAATCTCACTTTCTCACCCTTGGGAGGATTCAGGGCATTCCCTACATGGATATTTAACTATCGAGCCAACAAGTATGACTGATTGAACGAATTCTCCTCGTTCACAATGATGAGCCCCAAAAATGGATAATTATATGGGCTCATTCAACCTCCTAATTCAACTTAATCCACCATTCTCATTACTTTATTTCATGTTTTTGATTATATTTATGCTAATAGAGTGAATTGGGTTAGTCATTATGCCAACAAGTCTAATGTGTGCTTTATGCAGTGTTTTTGGTCAATTTTGAGACAAAATCAAAGTTTTTAATGAGCACTTGGCAGCCAAATTCGTGGAAGGACAAGGCAGAGGATTTTTTGGAAGGTGTCCCCTTCATTTATGGGCCCTTACCTCGAATTCTCCACCATCAGCTTGGAGTTCAAGGGCCACCAAATCGATTATCACAAGGGCAGCCAAGCAAGTCAAGTAGGACTGCTGTTAACTGCAAGTTTTGGGCAGTCGAGTCCCTAAAGTTTAGGAGGACTGTTGGGGTCCTCAATTTGTATAAATGAGAAGGCTTAGGGCCTCATTTGGATTAGTAAGTAGTTAGTCACTTTGTAGGCAGAAGTTAGCTAGTTTGTAGTTCAATTTTAGTTAGTAGATTAGCTTTGCATTTCAGCACCTTTTCAAGCTTTCCCTTGTGGACAATTTTTTATGTAACTCTTCTTTTCTTGCTCAATAAAGATGAATCCAGCTTTGCACCAGCTCTAAATCTCTCTTAGGAGGCTGTAGCTCTTGGGGTTGGGCCCATCTCAAGTGCCCAGTACCTCCTTTGTCTACCTTTATGTGTTTTTGCTGCATTCTTAGAATAAAATCTGCTATTTAGATTTAAATCTTGCTTTGTTATTTAGATTGATTTTGATGATTAAAAAGGATTTTTATGTTCAGATTGAGTTGATAGGTTATTAACAGGGAAGAGCTTCAGAAAAGGGCCATCAAGCACCTCTGATTTCACCTCTCCCTCAGTGGGATCAGGAGCTGGGATCAAGGTGACCTTGCTGCCAACAAAAACAAAGTCTTTTCTTCGCCATGCAATCATTAGTGTTCGATTTTTATTTGCAGAAGTTGGTTACATGTTCAGAGTCTTGATTGCTTAGTTTTCATAGCATTTCACATTATTTCGTTGCAGATAAACTGCTGTTCATTTTCCTTGCTATTATTTAGGTCAAATTAGGTCAAGATAGCTAGATCTTGGGTTTGCATAGTCTTTGTTTGGTTAGTTTTAGAAAATTGTGTGCAGATCACCTGTATTACCTCTCTATCTACATTTCCTCCATCAGATAATCTACTCCAACCCTTAATCCATGATTCCTACCCTTCATTTGCCATACTTTTCCCACCTTGCCTAATTTCTACATTCTTGTGCATCATCGCTTCCTCCATCCTTGAACCAAATCCAATCGCTCCTTAGCCTCATGCGCCAGGTCCTAAACCCCTTAGCATCATTATCCAACCTCCATTTCCACTTTCCCACCATTTTTCCTCCATCAACCCTCCAAAATCCACTTTTCAGAACGTCCTGTAGAAAATTACAGAACATCCTGTAGAAATTCCAGAACATCCTGTAGAACCCCTGCAGACTTCCTGTAGAAGCTCACGAATGAGGTTTCTTGATAGCCGAACTCTGCAAAACTCTCTGGAAGGGTGCTAGGGACCCCTTAGGCCCTCTTCGAACCTTCCCAACCTTCTGCAAGAATTTCCTTTCGCCAATCCACCTCTGCACAGTCAAAAGCCAGTTAAAAGCACATGCATGATAATTCTAACAACTTATTCAAAAATACAAAAAGATGTTTTTTTTTTCAGATGTTACTATAGAAGTAGCTTATACACATGCATTTTACCTTCCTAGAATTCAATGGCATATCTTTCAGTAGCTTGCATCCTCTTTCTTGCATCAGTAGGGCTAGCTGGTAAAATTAGGGTTTGCTAGGGTTTACGTTTCCTTTCAACTTTCCAGTTTCTTTTTGCAAGTAGATTAGCCTTCTTTGAGTTAGCTTTCGTCCATCAGTTAAAAATCTTCTTCTGAGAGCTCATAGAAGTTGGCTTAAGCTCCTAGTGGACTTGTGCCAGCTGATCAAGTGACAGTCGTGGCAAGAGCTAGTACTTATGCACACAACACCATCGCTTCCAAGTTTGTTACGAACTACCGGGCTGATAAAATTAAAGAAGGGAGTTCCAAGAGTTGCAGCATTATTGCTGCAATACTGGGGCTCACCACACAACCTGGTTCAATACGATTTCCCACCCTCCATGAAAGGTCTCAATGCTATTCCAACCGTAGATCCTACAAGTTAAGATGATCAACAACTGATAGGCCCTCCTGAGAGACTTTGTCTTATAAGTATTGGTGGGTGTCTATCAAAACTCTGATGGCTCTTTCACCCAGCTTTTAATAACATTTTTCGTGCCCACCCAATTATTGGTGGCATAGAAGTATGAATCCATGATTGTTTCTGGCTCAGGAAAATGGTACGTACGATAGTAATCTGCTACCAGAAAAGTAGCAAGCTTCCATCTGTTGGCAATGCTCAAAGTCATGGTCTTCACATCAATATGTGAAACAATCCAGCTGATAACGTATGCACATGGGAAGGATGGATATATGCATGCAACCCTGTGTGGTCCTAATTTATGGACATTAATGTATACCTATCAGTCCTCTAGATCTTCTTCAAAGCTATTTATTGAAAAAGCTTCGTTCACTTTCTGCCATGTAAGATCCGATTCCTTTTCTACATACAATTAAGTGTCTGAATATACTGGCAAGTTTAATGGCGTACTCTCAACTGCTTCACTGGTACTGCTTTCTGTGGTATCTTTTGAGGTAGCTCTCTTGGGTGCCATGATAATAGTGGCTTCTAGAGAGAAGTGATCAACAACTGTGGTACTTGCAGAAAAGACACTCATGGAAATAATAAATTAGCTTTTGATCATCCACTTTCAATGCAAGATCATGAAGCAAACTAGTGAACTGATGAGAGAGATTGCACAATTTTCATGAGAAAGGGAGGGATATTGGATAATGGAACTGCACATTGCGCAATCTTAATAGCCAGTGATGCAGCCTTAGGCTTGAGACTGCGCAATGCACAGTTCAGCTTGGGCAGTGAGAGGGAGAGAATATGCATTTCACAATCTTAGTGGCCAAGGTGGCAGGACTGAGCCCTTAGACTGTGCAATGCACAATTGGTCCAACCCATACTACACATTGCACAGTCTCATAGGCCAAGCTCTCAACTTGATCCTTGGACTTGCGCGATGCCCAACTGGGCAAGGAAATGCATGGCCAAGTGAAGTGTAGATCTGCATGGTGATAGTGCAGGAAACAAGGATATCTAAGTGATAATGCAATTTAAAGTATGGATATAACTAATTATGGATGGATCAATGTGAATCAAAAGCATAAAATCAACACATAGAAGGAAAAACAAATATGGAAGGAGAGTCACAGAAATAACGATCACTAGTGAGCAAAAACAAGAAAACTATTTGACACTTATGAAAGGCGAACGGAAAAATGAATCAACACTTCTACAAGCTAATATAAGTTCAAATGCCAGCAACCATGAAGATAAACAAGCAAAACAACACTCATAAAAGAGAAGCGACAAAATGTGACAGAAAAAACTGTAAAATACGACAAAAGAAAAACTCAACTGGAAAAGCGACGCAAAATCCATCAAAGGCCCCTTGATCTCCTTGGGAATGCTAGAGATCCAAGATTGAATGTACAAATGAGATCTACAGGCATCAATTAAATAGATTTGGGCAGATTGGGGTTTATGACGTGTATTCCTAAAATCAAGGAAAAAAATGACACTTGGCGGAAATTTCTAAAAATAGGGTTTGTGCCACCTTCAGGAAACTAATGATGAATCCCTATTTTTTAGGTATTTATTTTTCTCTTTTTTGCATTTTTATTTTTTTATTTTTTAGGAAACTTGCCATGCACATTGCCAAGGAAGATTGCACAATTCTGGGGAACTGGGAAACTTCTCGGCTCAGTGCATTTCGTAGTTTTTGAGCTCAAGGAATGGATTGTGCATTTTCTGAGCTTAGTGTTGGTATTCCATCCAAGAATACGTAATTATCAAGCTCATGACTGAGCTACCATTCAGGATTGCAAAATTTCTGTCATTAAGGCTAGCTTGCCTTCCATGATTGCACAGTTTCTAGAGGCAAGCCCAATACTACTGCAAGATCAAGTCAGAAGGTTAGTTTGTGACTCAAAAGATAAGATAAGTATGAAAATAACTAAACACAAGCACAAATGAAAAGAGCAAGTCTTGATCAAATCATGAGAACTTGATGACAATAAAAGATAAGCTCTTGTGGACTGAAGGGAAGGCTCCAAAATCAAATCACAAGCAAAATTTTGGAGGGTGGTTGTAGCAGCTACAACATGATGTTATTTTGTTAGAATCTACAACTCTAATAAATGACAAGGAAATATGGTAATCCAAGATAATCATTGAAACAAAGGAAGACATCAGGTATAATTCCACAAGAGGACCATGTCTATTCATGAATCTCTTCCTGATATATTTAGTGTTGCAATATTCTTTTTGTGATGTAAACATCATTCCTGAGTATTCATGTAAGAAGGGTTGTAGTAGGAAGGGTGTTCTTATAGCTATGAGTTTTTGCTTCGTGAATTGTTTGTCGATTGGTGCATTATAAGTCTTGATATACATGTGTAATGAGAATGTAATATTGAGATGGATACATGCCGTATGTAGACTACTTACCTAGATAACTGGCGAGTGCAACAACTAGCACCTATGTATCTCAGTATATGGAAGTATGTCAATATGATGGTAAGTAAATTAGTCTTCATAGTCAGATTTACGTTATTCACCGGAGTACAACAAGTTCCCAACCAATATGAGGTATCAGTGGTATATTTGATTTCGAGTTTGTATGTGATTGTTGGAAATTTCATAACTTTGGTCAGCATTTTCATTAGCAAAGCGAAGGAAAAATTATGAATTTTTGTGTTGACCAAGTCGGCCTGCCCAAGAGACATGTATTTTTGCATGGACAAATAGCTACCAAGACACAATTCAGATCTCTCATTGTAGCTTTACAAAACACTTCGGATGTGAGGAATATATCTTCTGTGGTAAGGCGAGTTTTATGGCATCTAATCTCTGTTACAAGCGCGAGTTCTATGCCATCTAATCTCTCTTGGAAAGTGTGAGTTTAGGGGAATCTAATCTCTATTACAGGTGCAATTTCTGTGGCATCTAATCTCTATTACAAGTGTGATTTTTGTGGCATCCAATATGTGTTACAAGTGCGAGTTATGTGGCATCCAATCTATGTTATGTGGCTTGTAAATGCGAAGTTATGAGGCACACGAAGCAGGAATATATGCAGATTTATGAGGCACTCTATCCTGTAATATATGTGAATCCCTAAGGAACATGGTTCTGATATACATGCGAAGGAATGTGATTCATTATCTATGTGATATACATAAATAATTTAGGCTCATCATCTCCATGAAAAGTGCAAAGCTCTGATGCTCTTTGTGATTTGAAGTTTATCTTGTTGCAAACCTTCTTAGAGGGCATATTTGTGACATTTTCATTGTCACCTTACTAGTTAGTTTCTTATTATGTTTTGATGTCTTGACTAGAATATTATGATGTACAACTTGATGAATTTAACTCTCTCCCTCTCACTTTCATAAGGAAAGATTTGTTGGGTTTCCCCTTATGGGTTTTTCCCTGGCTGCTAGCCTAATTTTGGGTGTCTCTTGTCTCATTATTTACTGTCATCTATATTTTCTCTATTGTAGAAGTGAATGGTTGAATTTTTTTCATGTATAGTTGCTTGATGATTGGAATGCCCTAAACAAGTAATATTGTATCATTGGAAATAGTTATAAATTTGAAAAATTGCTCTAATCTTGATTGCACTAGAAAATCAACATGGTTTCAGAGCTTGGTGAAGAAAAGAGCATGAGATCACCCTTGAAAAAGACCCTACTCTACATTTGAAGAAGTTTGATTATTTACACTTGTGGAAACCCTGAGAGTTTATGATATTTTCTTAAGGACAAAAAGTGTTGGAAAATGTAACTATGTTCAATCTTCAATAATATACTTGAGTCATCATGTAATGTACTTGTCAAAAGAATAAAGAAAATAATTTTCATTATTATTATTGTGACTTATTAAAGCATGGGTTTCATGCTTGGGTCACCATATTTTAGGTCAAAGTCCCTATTGAGGACTTCTAGGATTTATTCTGAGTTTATAGAGTCATTGTACATATAAAGAGACCATTCTTGGGCATTTGAACCATGTAAAAATGTTAAGTATTGAGTCAAATATGAATTATGTAACCTCCACACCATGTTGGCCTAGAAGAAGATCAAGTCGGCCTAAGGACTCTATTCGACCCCACATAAAGGTTATAAAAGGAATGTCATCGAATTCATTTGGAGCTCTCACACAAGTTTGAAATCTCTTGTAGTTGGAAAAAGTGCGAAGTTCTCCTGTAGCTGGGAAAGAGTGTGAAGTCTGTTTCCGGGAAGCTGAAGTGAATGCAAGTTTAGGGAAGTCTAAGGAGAAAGGAAAAATCGAAATTTTGGTGCCTCTCTCTCTCTCTATATATATTTCATGGCCTAGATTGGGAGATCGAAGTATCCTAAGTTTCGTTATTGTCGGAAGTTGTAGCCTAGTCGAAGTTGCTGGAAGGGGTCGAAGATCTGGGAGGTTGACTTGGTGTGGAGGGAAAGTTTGGTCTTGGTCTAGGGTGAAGAGTCTCAAACAATACTATTGAGGGGAAGAATTATCTTGATTGGGTTTTCCCCTCGAGGGGGTTTTTCCCTAACATTTGCCTATATATTGTGTCTCTTGTTTTGTGATATTCATACACACATAATATTGTAGTATCTTGATGAAAGATAAGATAATAAAGAAGTAAAAGGATAAAAATCACTCATAATTAATTATCAAGAAAGGAGAATCAAACCTTAATATAATTACTTTTATTTTCCAACATGGTATCAGAGCTAAGGCCTGGAAGAGATGAAGATCACTTTTTTGGCATGGATTCTCCCTCTGTGATGAACTACATAAGAATGGGTTTCAACACTGTTGGAAGCTGGATCAAGAAGGTCATCTACTACTTGTTCAACAAGGTCAAGAGTCAAGGATTCTTGGCTGCTCTTACAGGTTATCTTACTGATGACTATGCTGTTAGAAGTCTGGGATCAACATCATTGAAGTTGGATAATGGATCAAAGATGCATTCAATATATTCGAGGCTTGAAAAGGAATTTACTTTTTATTTTTTAGAAGATAAAAGGGAAAGAATTTTTATTTTTATTTTTTATGGAAAAGTATTGGTTTGGGAAAAATACTATAGTATTGATAATGCTAGGGTTATTAGAGTTCATGAAACTAGTAAATCTAGGTCTAAAGAGATATTAGACCTCATCCATTCCGAAGTGTGTGGACCCATGTTTGACAAATCACTTGGAGGTAATCTCTACTATGATGACCATTCTAGAAAGACATGGCTCTACCTCCTTAAGACAAAAGATGAAGTATTTGATAAGTTCAAGGAGTTTAGGGCTAAAGTGGAAACCCTAATTGAAAGAAATATTATAACTCTGAGATCTGACAATGGTGGGAAATACACTTCTAAGGAATTGATTGCATATTGTAAGGAAGCTGATATTAAGATCTCATTGTTCCCTATTATCCCGAACAAAATGGATTGGTCAAAAGGAAGAATAGGTCAATTGAAGAAGGCATTCAAACTATGATCCTTGATCAAGATCTGCCAAAGTTCTTATGAGAAGAAGTAGCGATGACAACCGTATACATTCAAAATAAGAGTCCTCATAAGAGTCTTGATAATAAAAATACCCAAAGAAGTATTCATAGGAAAGAAGCCGAGTGTGGATCACCTTCGAATATTTGGAACTCTAGTATATATTCATGTTCCATAAGACATTTGCTATATTCTCAAGAAGTATGAAGGTTACCCTCTCAGGACAAGGTAGGTCAAGGAACAAAGATATGCTTTAAATACATTGATTTATTTATATTGAAAGGATTATTCATTTGACAATCTATTACTAACATTGTTATGTCTATCTATATTCAATCATAATGATTCTTGGTTTTGGGTCGTTCATCTCTTGATAAATATATCCACCCCCTCTCATATTCTCAACTGATTTTGTAGAACCCCAGATAGGTTTTGAAAAACCCTAACTAAAGGGTATGCTAATGTGAATGTATGAAACCCTAAACGGCTTAGGGATATTGTGAAATGCTATTTGAAGTATGATGATGTCATGTTTGGGATTTTGGTATGATCAGGAAAACCTAACTTGTTAAGTCATCCCGAACCTTTGAAGTTTTGGTAATGTTGGGTTTGCTATGTTTCTACATTGAAACCCTAGCTCATGAGGGTTTGTTGTAATGTGTGAGCAAGACCCTTATATTGACTTAGAAATGATTTCCTTGGTATGGGCATGTTTGTCTGATCAAACCCTAGTCTAATCAAAGATTGTATTTCGAACTCTTATTTGATATTTGTGTTAAGTTGGGTTTGACTAACACATGATATGAAATGTATTTGCATTGATGAAATCTAGGCATATATATATATTATATATATATATATATGTCCTTTTGATTGAAACCCTAGCTTAGTCTAGGTAAGATGTATTAATGTTGTTGGACATATGATATGCTTATGTATGGTTATGAATTCATAGATATATGTGTTGACCTAGTTATTGATGGTCATAATCCTTAGGATTTAGTGGAAATCCTTGCCTGAGATTCTTGAATGATGATATTTGGAAATCTAAGGTTCTGTAGCTAAACCCTAGTGAAGTTAAATTGTCTAGTATGTGTGATATAACAATCTGAAATCTATTAAATGATTGTTGAAAATGAAAATCTAGGGTTTTTTAGTTAAATCCTAGTAATAACATTGTCTAGTGTGAAATGTAACAATATGTGATCTATGTATTTAATGATTGTTGAGATTGTGAAAATGGAATTCTAGGGTTTTGGAGTAAAACCTTAGGTTAAAGTAAAATATATGAAATATGATGATTTGATATTTGTTTAATATCATTTAAAATTATGAAAATGGAATTCTAGGGTTTTGGAGTTGAACCTTAGTCGAAGTAGAAATCTCTGATGAATGTTGAAAATATGATAATTTGAGTTTTGGATGCATTTGACATTGATCAGAAATCTAGGGTTTGGAAATAACCCTAGTGGAATTTGGTAAGGTTAATGACTAAGTTGTGATTGAATTTGATTGATTCTTTTGTTGAAATCTAGGATTTTAATGAATCCTTAGTGAGAAGTCTAACATATGAATTCTGAAAGGTTGTTGGATGCTTTATATCCATCTGAATTGTTTCCAGGGTTTGCTATATGTTGAATTAAGGTATGTCATACCTTTGGAATAAATATGGAGACCCTAGATGGAATGAAAACTGTTATGAAGTAGTCTAGGGTTTGTGACTAAGTCCTTAGCAAGATATTGAAGAGTATATGTCTCTTGTTTGTAATTAAGTTTGGGTATATGATATGTATAAAGTTGAAATGCTTCCATGATTCTGATATGGTTAACTTCATGCTTTTATAGATTTGGTTGTACTTTCTATCTAAGTTGTGCAGGTACACAATCTTCAATTTGGTGAATATGCTTATTGATAAGCATAATGAGGATGATATTAACTCTGATGAAATGGTTGGAAGGCACGAAAGATTCTTCGAAGAAGAAAAGAAGAAGTAGATCTCCCTAAGTTAAGAGGGAGCTTGAATGGAAGGAATCTCCCTAGGACAAGAGGATGGTTGAGAATATTCCTTGTATATGAATGATTACATCCTCCCTATTTAAGAGGGAGTGACAAATATGATTCTCTGATTCATGTGTCATGCACTTGACTAGGACTAACAAATGTAAGTTTTAGTGAAGGCCATGAGTAGGAGAAGAAAATTGGAGAATGCATTCCGAGGTGCTACTGAAAGAAGGAAAGCATGATATGATTGAAGAATATGTTGCTGCATATAAAGTAGGAAGAAAAATTTATGAGTGATGAATCTTCTATCAAATATTCGATTGATAGTCCTACTATGAAAAGTTGAGAAGCAACATCAAGTTGTTTGGAAGATCCCATAGGTTTGAATTTGATTATGTACATGTGAAAGTATTATTGATTGGGCTTGTGTTTGTACATGTGAATCTCTCGAAGGCGTTGATAGCATGTTGGTTAACAATCAATTTGAATGGAAGAGATTGGTTATCCTTGATCTTTTGGATCAACGGGTGTTTAGGCATTGTGAGTGAATAATTTCCTGGGAAGACATCTGGCCAGAACTATGTGTTGATGTTTGGGTCCCGAAGTTCGAAAGGTGGTGTTGGTTACTGAGCTCTGTTTTGGAAACACACCTGGATTTATTTTGGGTTGATGGTTAGCAAGTAAGCCTGAGGGTACCTAAAGGGGCTGAAAGTTTGAGTCCATATTAGTCCCACTTGGATAGATTACCTTGGTTAGGAATCTAGTCCATGGCATTTTGGTGCCTAAACTATTGAGTGATTGATTGGATAGATTTCCCTAGCAAGGCATCTAGTCCATGGCATTGTGGTGCCTAAATTTCGTCATGGTTCATATAGTTTGAGATATTCCATTGTATTTTTACATTATGAATACCTCCCTAGTTAAGAGGAAGTGCTGGAAAATGCAACTATGTTCAATATTCAATAATGTAGTTGAGTCATCATGTAATGTACTTGTCAAAATAATAAAGAAAATAATAATAATAATAATAATTATTATTATTGTGACTTATTAAAGCATGGGTTTCATGCTTGGGTCACCATGTTTTAGGTCAAAGTCCCCATTGAGGAATTCTAGGATTTATTCTAAGTCTATAGAGTCTTTGTACATTTAAATAGGCCCTTCTTGGATATTTGAATCATGTAAAAATGTTAAGTATTGAGTCAAATATGAATTATGTAACCTCCACAACATGTCGGCCTAGAAGAAGATCAAGTCAGCCTAAGGAATCTATTCGACACCACATAAAGCCTATAAAAGGAAGCTCATAAATTAATTTGGAGCTCTCACACAAGTTCAAAATCTCTTATAGCTAGAAAAAGTACGAAGTTCTCTTGTAGCTGGGAAACAGTGCGAAGTTTGTTGCCAGGAAGCCGAAGTGAATGCAAGTTTGAGGAAGTCTAAGGAGAAAGGAAAAATTGAAAATTTTGGGCCTCTCTCTCTTTGTTTCGTGGTCTGGATTAGCAGATCAAAGTCTCCTAAGTTTCGTTGTTTCCGAAAGATTTTTCCTAATCAAAGTTGTTGGAAGGGGTCGAAGATATGGGAGGCTGACTTGGTGTGGAGGGAAAGTCTGGTCTTGGTCTAGGGTGAAGAGTCTCAAAGAATACTATTGAAGGGAAGAATTATCTTGACTGGGTTTCCCCTTGAGGGGGGTTTTGCCTTGGCATGTGCCTATATCCTGTGTCTCTTATTTTGTGATCTTCATACACACATACTATGGTAATTGCTTGATGAAAGATAAGATAATAAAGAAGTAAAAGAAGCCAACATACTCACAAGTAACTATCAAGAAAGGATAATCAAACCCTAATATAATTACTTTGATTTTCCAACATAAAGCTCCTTTATAATGAAGTTGAAATCCTTCTGAGACACAAGTCTAAATTGTGAATATTCTGTGGTGGTTCGAAGCTAACCCTGTGATACTACTTGAAGCTATTTCCAAGAATCCTGTGTGGTGAATCTTGAGTCATAATTATGAGAAAGAACAAATTACTATTGGAAAATGCAAATTGATAACTATTTAAATCTTATTTTCCTTTACCTTAATACTTGATTGTGAACTTAGTTATTCTTCTTGTGTTCTTTAGTTACATCTTTTCACCAAACAAATATCAAGAATGAAACAACAACAATAGAGGACACTGAAATTAGGCTCTCAGTCGAGGAAAAACCCCTCCAAGGGGAAAACCTAATAAACTCTTCTCTTCTTATAGAATCTACAGCTTCAAAATGAGACACGAAGACCCAAACCCTACACCAAGTCCTTCTCCAAGTACGAAGTCAACCCTCCAACAAGTCTTTCCCTGATTCTGCACTAACCAACTTCAAACCGCAACTTCGACTTGCTAGCTTCAATACTGCATCTCATCCAACAACTTTAACCCTGCGATTTCAACTTTTCAACTTCTCTATAAACCCTATTCCAACCTCCTCTTGAGACCTACCTAGGGCAAGACAACTCTCCCAAGGTCAACGAGGTCAAGGTAGGGCTTTCTTCCTTCCAGCTAAAATATTCTACACTTCGTCCTATTGCAACATGGACTTGCAACTTCATCCTCCTTCTGCAACACCATAAACCTTGGAAATTTGCATGTGTGAGAGAGATAAAGCCCAAAAAAAAGATATTTTGTCCTTATTTCTTCTCCTAGATCTTCGCTCTTCTTCTTTCTGCTTCCTAGTTACAAATCAAACCTTTTCTTGATAGATCGAACTTGTGGAGTGTGTGAGTGCTAAATGAGGTCGAATTGCTCCTTAATATACCCTTCTCAAGGGGTAAAATTCTCTTCTTTAGGTCGACTTGTACTTTTGGAGTTTCCCAGACATTTTAGATTCAAAATAATTCTTTTTACATTTTTCTTAGAAGGGTCTTATAAACATGATGTTGATTCCTTTTACTCATGACAATAAATCCTAAGACCTAACAAACCTTAGAAGCATGAAGAACATGCTTTTACCTAGACGACCATCAATAATGAACATGAAACCCATGCTTTAATAATAATAACTTTTTCTTTTCTTCTATTATTTGTTACATATGATACATATTGAAATGAGTACAACAACAGTTATGAAGACCGAAACTAGCTACATCTCTCAAAACTCCCTCTTAACTAGGGAGGTATTCATAATTGTACAACCAATACAACATCATTCTCAAATTTAAAATTTCTCACAAGAAGAGTTAGATTGATATGTCATACTGTAAGCATCATCATCATGACCAACATTGTCTTTGAGGCCTAACTAGACAAGGTCTTCTTCATTCAAGAGCATTATGCCAGGAGGCTTATGTGTGATACAAAACTACCTCTACAAGGCACATACCCCATCCAAATGTTCACAAGGTATGTCCTTTTAGGATTATACTTGTCTTGGACCTCTAATCTAGAGTCGTCAAATAATATCAGTCCTCTTTGACCACTCTTCTCTTAGATTCTTGTCCCATCCTCAGAGAGTGTCGATACCTTTCCTTTCTTGGATGTTTTATCCTCAAGGAAACCACATATACTTATCCAATCCTCTACCATTCTCTCTTCAAGGACTTTACTTAGTCTTATGGTTGTTATTCCTGGTCAAGTGCTTGATACGTGAAGCAAAGAAAGCACATATGATGTCCAACATCACTCCCTCTCAACCAAAGAGGATATCACTATTATATTTTTAATTGGAAAATATATATTTTATCCTATGCAAGGAGACTTCATTGCTCCCTCTCAAATCTAGAGGATATTCCCGACTTCCTTTCTATTTGGGAAGTCAACACCACAAGTATTATAGCTTGTTTTCATAAGAGTATCAACTACTCAATCTTTATAGCTATATGGATACCTCTTTAATTCACATCTCTTGTATCAAGATTTCCTTCTTTCGAGGTATCATGGAGCCATCTCCACTCTTCATTCTTGTGACAAGATCCAAGTCATCTTTCTTGCTTATCACTTTCATTTTTGATATGAAGGCATTGAATTGAGCCTTCCCATACTTTAAGATGATCATGAATTCCCTATGAATGATCCAAGATCTTTTACTTACATATGCATCAGAATTACATAAAGTAGAGCTTCTTAACCATAGAACTTAAAAACACATAAAAAATGCGGAAATAACCAGAAGAACATGGAAGCAATGACACAATTATTTGATTACGAAGTTCGTCCAATTTGGACTATGTCTCCGGGCCCTGCTCAATAGTGGGGAGGCCTTCATTCATTAAGTGGCATAAAAAAAGAGATAAAAGTACAAGCAACGATCTTTACAATCCTTATACCTCCAAGATGGAATATGGAAAAATAATGGAGATCCCAACTTCAAAAATAGACAGTACCACTAAAATCCTAGTGAAAATTTGTGCAACAACACCTATCCAATCTCCCAATTTGGATAATCGGGCCTTCTGCAACTTCTTGGAACCTCCCTGCTACTCAAGGCGAGGTCCTGACCTGCTGCCAGGGTCAAGGTCTGCTATACAATGGAATATGAATTAATAGGCAATTCCTCTCTGCCTTCTTCTGACGCAAAAGGGTCCTTTAAATAAGCATCGCAGCAAATCCCTCAAACCCCAGGCAATTCCGAACAACGTAGCAAGTTAAGCAGGCGGGTTTGATCTGATATCAAGGATATTGGGTCGTGGAAAGAACCCTTACAAACATGGAAAAATCCCTTTGAATGCACGTTTAACTCGGAGACATGACTATCGATGTTCCCCGCAATCGGTGGACAGGCCCAAGCCCAAACAATAGGCACTCTGTGATATGGCGGACCCGCCAGGAGTATTAAACATAACATATAAATTATTGCATCCAAGAACCCCATCGTAAATTGCAATCGGTAATTTCCATCGATGGATACCAAAACCCATACAACTATGGACCCGCCGGGATTATCAAACCTAGTCCATAAAATATTGGGTTCAGGACCTTATCTCAATCGCAATTGGGATTACTTTCGGGGCCACTTCACAAACACTAGCCCCTTCTGTTATTGCGATATGCAATATATCGCATCGCAACTAGGCTCTGATGAGGGTCAATTCATAACGCTTGTCCACCTCCGATATACAATATGCGATATTGCAGTCGCAAATAAACAATGCTGGGAGCCGATTCCTTAACCTACGACCTCTGTTTTCCCATGATATGCGATATGCGGGACCTAATGGCAGCCTGCCACTTGGCGCTTCACCATTCTGTGAGACTTTTTCCACGTCATCTCCTCTTGCCACCCAGACAAGTCAAACTTGAACTTTGACTTTCTCTAACTTCTTCATATGAACTCGAATTCGAGTGCCATTCACACCGTTGGAATCAAGATGACGAGCACTTCAATCTGATGCTAAGTTTATCCAGATTTTTCCACTTTGAGTTTTGAGCCTTTTACCATGCCACTGGTACTTTTTGAAGATCCACCTGGATCAATCCTCCCCACTAAGTGATTTTGGACCGCCAAAAGCCTTTTTAGTCAATTGGAAAGTGAGGAAATTTCTCCCTCACTTTTTCCTTCTCCATCCATCGAGCTTTAATTGGATGCATTCCTTTGAAGCCAACACGAATGTACTCCACATCTCCCCATCGTGAAGTTTTGGTTTTCAAGTTGAGTATGATATCTTCGGGAAAATTATCTAGATACTCTGGTGCAAAATCATCCACTAGAGGAATTTGTGCAACCTCTTCGGTATCCATAATCAATGGAGGTTCATAAAGCTTCAGGTTTTCAATATTTACTACAAGCAGGCAAGTCAAGACGAAAATAATTGTCTCCAATATTTTCCAATATGGTGAAGGGACCATATCAAATGGGTCTCAATTTCTTCCCTTCTCCCTTCATTCTTTCCTTGCTAATGTGGAGCCATACCTTGTCCACAACTTGAAACTGATGGTCAACTCGGTGCTTATCATGTCGAGCTTTATACTGAGCTCGACTCTTCTCCAACTACTCCTGTACTACCTGATGAATCACTGGTATCCACTGAATAAACTTCCGTGCTTTGTCCCTATCATCTAGTCCATTTCCATCTTCATCTTTCCCAAAGACCATGTCCAAGGGATCTTTTGGTAGATAGCCAAAACATGTCTCAAACGGTGAGCTTTGTGTAGATGAATGTGTTGCTTGATTGTATGCATGTTGTACATAAGGAAGTTGTTCATCCCACAACTTGGGGTGTTTTCCACAATAGCCTCATAACAAGTGTACCACAGTGCATTTGACAACCTCTGTCTGCCCATCAGTCTATGGATGAAATGACGTACTTCTTTTCAGCTTAGTGTCCATCATTCTCCACAAGATGGTCCAAAACTATCCAAGAAAGTGAGAGTCTTGATCTGCCACAATAGATGTGGGAAACCCAAAATGGACCCAAACATGTTGAAAGAAAAGATAAGCAGTCTGCTCAGCAGTGACCTTCTTTTTACAAGGCATTAAAATACACATTTTACTAAAACGATCCACAATGACATACAAATAGTCGTGACCTTTCCTAGACATAGGAAAACTTCTTACAAATTCCATGGACACACTTTCCCATGGTCAACTCAGAATAGGGAGTGGTGTGTAGAGCCCAAGTTTTCTATTAGAGGGCTTTGAAACAGAACACAACACACAACCCTTTACAAAGCGAGTCACAAATTTTTTTATATGAGGCCAAAAGAAAAACCTCTGTAAATGACATAAATTCTTTTCGATCCCAAAATGACCAGACACCAGAGAGGTATGAGCCTCTTGGATTACATGAACCCTTTCATCAATGGGTATGCATAGTTTTCCAAGGTGGTACAATAGATTTCCTTGCAAGTAATAATTGTCCACCTGCAATCAACTATTCAGTTTTGCATAAATATCTTTAAAATCATCATTATTAGCAAATTGTTCAACATAAATTTCTAATGATAAAGAAACATTTTGCAAAACTACAGATGTAGAAATAGGAGGGTGAGAAATCATATCTGCTACTTTGTTGTTAACGCACTTCTTGTATCTTATTACCAAATGAAACTGTTGGAGGAATCCCATCCATATAAAATGACAGGCTTGCTAAAGCTTGGTCTATGACTGAAGGTACTGCAAGGGTTGACGATCCATATGGATGATGGCCTCCTTGCCGATTAGGTAGTGTTTCCACTTCTTTACACTCTGAACCAAGGTGTACAACTCCCTGTCGTATGTGGCATAATTCACAAAATCCTGGGAGAAAGCCTCCGAATGGTAACATACATACTTTCTTTGTTGCATCAATACATCACCAATGGCATATCCGCTAACATCTGTTTCAATCTCAAAAGGCTACTGAAGGTCTAGTAAGTCTAACACTGGTGTTGTGCTGATCTTCTCTTTCAATGTGTTGAAGGATTTTTGTTGTTTTCCTCCCCACTGAAAGGTATTCTTCACACTGGCCAATGTGTGCAAGGGGGCTGCTATAATAGAGAAGTTCGCAATGAATCTTCTCCAATACTGTACCACGCCCAGAAAACTTCGGACCTCTGTAACATTTGTGGGCTCAATGTTGGGTGTGGAGCCCGATTATATTCTTTATTTAAAGGTATCGCCACATTGGACCCCAGTTCGTAAGGTGGCGGCAACGCTGCACGTAAAATATGCGCTGTAGGGGGGGAGGCTGCAACCTTTGGGAGTCGCCCCCTGGCAGGGGGATCGGGGGCAGTGCCCCCGCAACTAAAAATAGATGTAAAATTGCCTTCTAAAATGTTGTAATTTCGTAGTGAATCTGGGCCATTCATTAGGCATAGATCTGATCGTAGAAGTTATTCTTAATTTAGGGTTTTTTGCCCTAGAAGGCAACCCCTTGCTATATATGAGGGAATTGTATTGCGTCTATGTAGATCTGTATTTTGAGTGAGAAAGAAAGAGGAGATTCTGTGAGAGCGAAGAGGGAATTACATTGGATCTGCTATAGGTTGTATCTCTTCAGTTTGCTAGATAATATAAAAGGAAGGACTAACTATTTCTTCGTGGACGTAGCCCAAATTGGGTGAACCACATATATCTGTGTCTCTCTTGTTTTATGGGTTTCTTGTGTTTGTATTTCTGCAATATATTTTTATGTGTTTTGTTGCTCTAAAATATATAATTTTCTAACACTCAGGACAGTTCATAATCACATCCACTTTAGAGGGATCTATTCTCAATGTCCCATTACCGACTATGTGGCCTAAATAAACCAGAGAGGTTTTCCCAAACTCACACTTTGCCAATTTCAAATATAGTTTATCATTTTTCAGAACATTATTGAGTCCCAAACTTGCATCTTCCCTATACACCTTTTTAGCCTTTTTTTCCAGTTACCTAAACCTCCAAGCTATCAAATCATTGCATGTTAGTTTAAAAAGAGCATATAAAATGGTTTCCTAACTATGTCTTGTGACTGCTGTTTGATTTAGATTTTTGCTCAGCCAGCTGCGGAATCTTGTCACTTTCCACAGCCAGCTCAACTTTTTGCAGCCTTTTTGTTGAAGTCTATGTTACAGGTGTCTACTGGAGAATTCGGCCACATGGACAAGATGCAAATGATGTGGACATGGAACGTGTCCCCTTGGTTCAGCCGAATCACTCACAGAAGACCGTGGTCAAAGCCATTCAAGCGGTGGTCAACACTAAGAGTTTTGCGGTGGCAGGACTTTGTTTTTCATGACGAGAAGAATTGCGTGGGAAGTTCCCAAATCCCAGGAGGCATGCTAACACCTGTGGACTGCTTCGTGAACCAAATCTAACAGCCACCCTCCTTGGGTTTAATTCTCACGGCTACCATACTGCTAGATTTCCGGACATGGTCATTTACGTGTCTGTTTACCAGCGCAGATCTTAGGAATTAGTTATGTCATTTCCTATTATAAATAAAGCATCCTCGTATGCATATAAACTAGTTCATGTATGTAATTTTGACTGTTTTACGAGCCAGCGTGCCGTGACTTAATCCTTGTGTTATGACTGTATTTCAATATATGAGAAGACATTATTTTTAAGTTCAATCCGTGATTGATTCCTGATTGGCCGAGGTTGCAGAGGGCCCCTGTACACCAAGGTTCTGTAATTATTGTACAATTTCATGCTTTCTTCATTTATGTTCCTGATGCCATAATTATTTGCTTGTATATATTACACTGCTCATGGTATTTATGTTGATTGCTGACCATAATTTCTTTTATGCTTTCTAATGACTGTCAACTGATCAGTGTTTTTATTTCAGGTTCTAATAGATAGCCCGGGCAAGTGCACATAGCTTTTTGATGAATAATGACATGATGGAATTATCTTGTCCTTTTGCTGATTTGTTTTCTTAGTTCTAATTCCAGCATTGTTTATTTCTTTCAGTTTTGTTTTGTTCATTTACTTTTCTGCAAGATAGATATTAGACTATTCATGTCATTTTCAGTTACCTCCTATAGCAGAGCGAGTCGAATGGTGAGGGATTGAAGTATGAATGTATAGTTTGATATTAGTTTATTTGTTTTTGCAAGTTAGTGAATTAGATTACTCATGTCATTTTCGGTTACCTCCTATAGCCAGAGCGAGTCGAATGGTGAGGGATTGAAGTATGAATGCGTAGTTTGACCTTAGTTTCATTTTATGCAATTTAGATATCAGATTACTCAATTTGTTTATGATTACCTCCTATAGCCAGAGCGAGTTGAATGGTGAGGGGTCAAAATATGAGTTGATGTAATATGATTTAGTTTACTTTGATTACAATTTTTGAATTGCTTTCAATTCAGTTTTCTTTTTATACAGCAGAAAGGATACTGGGTTTCATAGTAACTAGCTCACTGTTTGGTTTAATTAGAATTTAGGTACATTTTTATTTTCTCTTAGTAATTGATTTCATCATTGCAAGTTTGAAAACCTTTTTGAAAACTTTAAATTTTGGAAATTATTTTGAACACTTTTATCCATACTTGATTTTTAAAATTGCCATCTCATATTAGGGAATCAACAAGAAGATAAACCCAAAAACAAACCAAAAATAACAAATGACAAAGAAGTAAGAAATCGGTTATCTTGCATATATAGTGCACTTAACTTCAACAATTTACGACTCCCGAATTGACAATTTATATAGCAATTTAGGACACACTAAATTGACCAAACATTTTGGCGCCATTTCCGGGGAAGTGAAACTAGGTAGCCAATTTCTTAAAAAAAAAAAAAAAACATAAGAAAATTTCAAGGAAGGTAAAAATTGATGACTTCTCAAAGTATGCTCTTCTCTTGCACCTAGTGTGACCTGAAGGATTAGAAAAGAGAGTTATTGGTTTAGTAATTTCTTGAGTATGCTCTCTTCTTGCACCTAGAGTGATCTGGAAGATCAAAAAGAGAATTATTAGCCCGACTTGAAGGAAAAAAAAAAAAAAAGAAAAAAAAAGAAAAAGAAAAAAGAAAAAATAAAAATAAAATTGTCATGCATAGAGCAAGAGATTCTAGGGGAAGGTTTATAGCTAGGGCCAAGAGTTCGATTTATACAACTCCATCTACTTCAAGGTATACACAAGGTACACCTCCATCATCTCCAACTCACACTCCTAGCCTTAGGATTCCTGGAATTCAAGAGGCAGTAGTTGAATTAGGAGATTCTCCCACACTATCCACCGAATCTAAGTTAGGAAAAGACCCTTTCTTTACTTCTACAGGAAAACACATTGTAATCAAGGAAGTAGAATCACCTGAAGAAGAAGAGGGAGAAATTCCTCCTCGTTCGCCATTAGTAGAAGAACCAGAGGACTCTGAAATCTCTGAGGAAGCTATCATGATAGAGGAAGTAGTAAACAGATTTGGAGGAGGTAGAGGTAGAGGTAGAGGAGGAGGAAACAATGGAGGAGGTAGAGGTAACAACGAGGGAAACATGG
>APFE031578886.1:0-53815 GCA_000404065.3 Pinus taeda
CGAAGACAGTTGGGAAAGGACAAAAGGATCAGTGGATTCCTCATCCCTCTTCAAATTCACCGAGGGTGAAGTCGAAGCAGAGAATATTATCAGAATGGCACAGCGGAAATTTTTGATGGCCTACCTAAGGATCACTTCATTGGGAAGTCCGGATCTAAGGGTGGAAGGAAAGGCAGATGCCTTGGTTGCAATAAGTTCGGCCATTATGTGAAGGAGTGTCCGAATGGCAGAGACACATCTCTTGATGAAGATAACAATCATTCCAGGGACATCTTCAATGATCAAAGGAATGACAGGTAATGCAGGTCATCAAGGAAATGGCCATCACTTCAAAGAAAGCAATGAACCCCAAGTATGAAAAATCAAATGTTGTCTTTAATAAGATAAAGAAGCGTTATCTTGTATTGGCCCTCTCCTTCAGATTCTTTGAGAATCTGACTTATTGATTGGAGTGCTTCAAGGGACTTCATCGGATAGAAGGATGCACTCTCTAATTTGGTAGAGATGGAAACAATTGTGGGATTATACTTGGAGCCGATGCCACCTATCTCAAAAAGGGTGTAGGGAATGTTACCCCTCAATTGAATGAGGGTAACTCGATTCATTTACAGAATCTCTTTTATGTACCTGATCACAAGAAGAACCTGATGTCAATTTCAGCAATGGAAGTCAAAGGTTACAGGGTGGCACTCATCGATGGAAAGGTACGTGTTTGAAAATAGAATTTTCAAAGATGTTTTTAAGTTCAGGGTTGTATCAAGTTGCAGGAAGTGCACTCAGGACCATGTCCATTGACACATAACGCCGGAGGTCTGTCAGTCAAATGGTGACAGGGATGCCTAAATTCAAAAAGAGCATGAAAGTACATGTCTGAGATGTACCGAAGGAAAATCTTACAAGGGAACCATTCCCCTCATGTAGCAGGTCCACAGGTTTGGAACAACCCGAGGGGTTTGAGATTGATGATCAGGAATCTCACGTATGCAGGTGGAAGAAAGCCCTCTATGGCTTGAAGCAAAACTCCCCGAGCATAGTAGGAGAGGATTGAAAGCTGCCAGATGAAGCTGAGATTCACTAAGAGTGAAGCCGATCCAAACCATTGTTTGAAGGTTGTGAATGATAGACCTCTCATACCAGCGCCTTATGAGGACGACCTATTTCTGACAGGTGACAAACCCTCTCATTTGCAAAAGTAAGAGGGAGTTGGATTCTGGATGTGGAATGATAAACTGCAAACCTGTGACTACCTCGAGGATCTTAACTTTCAGAAGTTATATGGTAGTGATGTGGACTAGATTTAGGAAATGCCTCCGAGTTTCATAAACTCATTCGCGTTGATGTTCTTGGTGAACTTCCGTCCGGACTATGTTTTGCAGTTAGCATGGTGAGTTCATATTTGGTTGAGCCTCACTGGATTGGTGCCAAGAATCTTCTGAGATATCTTCAGGGCACAATCTCTCATGGATTGAGATACACTGCCCGAAATATGAAACTGCATGATTATTCGAATGCTAACTGGGCAGGCAGTGTGGAGGATCACTAGAGCACTTCCCAGTGCTGGTTCTCTTTGGATTATGCTTCGATATCATGGATGAGCAGGAAGCAGAAGTCGGTTGCTATAAGCACTACCGAGACTGAATACATAGCTACGAGTATGATCTCATGTGAAGCTGCATGGTTGCAAAAACTCTTGAGTGAGTTGTTTGTACACATGATGAATACCACTGTGATTCTCTGTGACAACCAGAGAGGGGATTCTATTATTGAGGAATCCTGTATTCGATGATTGCTCTAGCAGATAGACATTAGATACTGCCTTATCTGGGATATGGTAATTCAATGAGCGAGGAGGCTCCATCGCATTAAGACTGATGTATAGGTCGCAAACATTTTGTCAAAGCCCCGAGGAAAGGTCAAATCTGTGACTTTCCCGAACGACTTGGAGTCGTTGAGAGACCTTCTTATAAGGGTCCTGCATTTTGCATGCATTGAGCTCTGGGAGCTCTGGGGACTTGGGGTACTTACTAGAGCAACATACGACCACAAGGCGACTCACCCTCCCTTGGTGGTGCGCTATGTACAAGATGACAGGTTCAACCTTCCCCTGTGATACCCCGTGGCGACTGTGGAACAGGATGATTAGTTCTCCTGTGGGCCAGGATGATTAATTCTCCCGTGGCAACTGTGGAACAAGATGATTAGTTCTCCTGTGGGTTGGGATGATTAGTTCTCCCATGGCAATTGTAAAACAGGATGATTAGTTCTCCTGTGGGCCGAGATGATTAGTTCTCCTGCCGAGGCATCCTACCCATGCAGTCTGGGACTCATAGGAAGTACCTCTCATCTGATCAATGAGCAGGGAAATGGGGTTAGGGACCATAGTAGTACTATCGATGGACGCATCGATGTATCCACCATACTCCCTATGCTAAGATGACCTCCATTGATCTGGGATCAATGAAACTGATCTGGGATCAGTATGAGTGGTTTGAGACACTCTCTTGTGATATTGATCTGGGATCAATAAAACTGACTTTGGGCTAGTAAGAGTGATGTGACACACTCTCTTCAGATGAAACTGACTTTGGGTCAGTAGAGAATGGTATGAGACATTCTTGATCAATTCTTCTTCTTCATGGTTCAGCAGAGCAAAGCAAAGCAGAGCTAAGCAGAGCTCAACAAAGTAGAGCAGTGCAGGGCACTGATGGCAGAGATAGTACAGTCGGACATATGGATCAGCGGATGGAGTTCTCCCTAGTTGAGAGGGAGTGTAAAAATTGGCAACTAGGGCCAAACTCCATGTGGGGCATCTTATTAATGGAAGCTGATATTTTTCTTGGATCCCTCTCATCGAGAGGTGTAGGATTGATCGAAAGGTCATCTGATTCCGATAAGTATTCATGGAGATATGAATTTATTTGTGTTATGGGACAATTCGTCAAGGTTGGCCAACAACCAAGTAAACCCCTCTTGTGCTCAACGTTTTAGTATAAATAGAGGTGGCCTTCAAGTCATTTCAACACACTTGGGATCTCTTCCTCTCTACTTGTCTTTGGGTTTTAGTAGGAGGAGAGATCCTAAGGGATAACGCTACCCTAGTTTAGAGGGCAGAAGTCGAAACTGCCGGAACTGCCGAGACTGCCGGGAATTGTCGGGAATAGCCAGAACTGCCGGGAAAAGTCGGAACTGTTGGGAAAATCCGGAACTGCCGTGAATAGATGGAATTGCACGAACTGCTGGAATTGTCGAAACTGCCGGAACAGGCAGGAAAGCTGACGCAGAGGGCAGAAGTCGGAACTGTCGGGAATAGCTGGAACAGTCGGAACTACCGAGAACAGCTAGAACAGCCGAAATTGTCGGAACTGCCGGAACTGCTAGAACTGCAAGAACTGTCGAGAACAGCCAGAATTGCCAAAACTGCCAGGAACAACCGGAACTGCCGGGAACAACTGGAACTGCCAGAACTGCCAAAAACTTCCAGAGCATCTGTCTCCGAAGGAGAGAAGCATTCAAGGGACAACTAACTAACATTGGGACAGTTTATGGTACTTAGCAGCAAATACACCAAGCATGCAATGTTACAGCGAGCCTGCAAGGGACATCAAGCATGCAACATCAAGCATGCAAAGGACAACAAGCATGCTAGGGAAAACAAGCAAGCTAGGGACAACAAGTAAGCAAGATGTAGCCAGCACATAGGTTAGGATGGCAACATGGTGCAGCAATGGCACATAATGCAGTGCAATGATGGGTACAGTCATGATTAATGAAGCATGATGAGATGCAGCATAGTGATGATGGGTGCAGCATGGTGCAGCATGATGAGGTGCAACATGATGACGAAATGCAGCACAATGATAGGTGAAGGAGTCACCTTGGAGAATCAGTTGAAGCAGCATGTCTTCAACTGATCTCATGTATCATCTTCTTAGAGATGATCTATGCTCTTATCTAGATAAGTCAAAGTGTTAACTTTTGTTGTAAACGTACTATCTCTCTCTCTGCTGAACTATTGAAGAACATATAAGAAGAATTGATCAAGGGTTTCCCCACATTGGGGTTTGCCCCTGGATAGCGCCACATCTTGTGTCCTCTTGTCTTGGCTTGTCTTCTGCGATTTATGTTTATGTTCTATCTGTAGTTTACTTTAATGTTCATGTGACTGCTAATCTGGAAAAGATATTGAGCTAACTGTGAAAATTGAAATAAATTGCTCTAAGCATAAGACATACCTAAAATTAACAATTTTCCAACATTTATTTTCCCACAATATTTATTTTGTGAAGATTGTCGTGTGTAATTTGATATTTGTCGTAGCACACAACAAGTAAATTGTTTAATAAAATTAACCATTAGAAGAATTAACATCAATTGCTGCAATAGGATTTCGGGTTTCGGAATTTGCACAGAAGAAACTCATCAAGGAAACCTTGTGACTTGGTCTTGGAGAGGTTAAATAGGTCTAGGGTCTTGGTCTTGGTATTCGTCAATTGATGTCTCTATAAGAAGAAGAATTCGTTTGGGTTTTCCAAGTTGAAGAGGTTTTGACCTTATGAGTTGATAACTAATGTCCAAGTGAAGAGCGATGGCGGGCAGGCTGCGCAGCTAGGGTTTCTGCGTATCAGCGTTTGTGACAGGCCTGGAACACCACAAACTCAAACTGGCAGCATTGTTTCGAAAGGGGCAACTGCTGTCGGACTGGATGGGAGCAGAGGGGTCCAGTGGGACCCCATCGTTTAAGCAGGTTATCCTACAGAAACAGCAACAGAACATGAAAGAAGGAGTCAGAATAGAGGGATTGAACAGCACGATGCAGAACAGCAGGAAAAAAAGGATAAGACACCAATGATGTCTGACAAGACAGAAAATACCACAGAAGACAAGAATACAGAGAAGCAGAACCGTGCAGGCACTCAAGACAAAACAGATGCAAAGTCTCAGCCCTCAGAAAATGAGGACGAAGGACCGAAAGAAGACAAAGAGCCAAAAAACAAAAGCAAGGTCCAACCGGAGAAGGAGGGGGAGTCCAACGCGAACCCCAACAGAACCCCGGTGAACAGCAGTGCATGTAAGCCAAAGAAAAAAGACAGCCTACGGGTGACAATCACTGACCCTGAAATCCAAGCCTATAGGGAGCACATGGCTGAACATGCCATCATTTGTAAATTTATGGGAATCTGGCCATCTGAGAGGACTCTGTGCCAATGGATAAGACAGCGGTGGAAGCCGAAAGGAGATGTGCAGTTACATCTGGGGGCCAAAGGATTCTTCACAGTAGTCTTTACAAGTCTAAAAGATAAAGACAAAGTGTTCGAAGGTGGCCCTTATTTCCTAGCAGCAGCAGACTTATATATGAGACCTTGGAAGCCGAACTTCGTCCCGGAAAAGGAATCCTTCACTCAAGTTCCGGTTTGGATCAGACTCTTCTCTCTCCCGATAGATTATTGGGGATTGAATGCCTTAAAGCAAATAGGGGATAAGCTAGGAACGTTTGTCAAAGCATTGGAGGCAACCATGCAGAAAAGATATACCACCTATGCTAGAATCTGTGTGGAGCTGGATGTGTCAGGAGCACTACATGAAGGTTTGTGGCTGGAGTACAAGGATGAGGAATACTTTCAAGCTTTAGACTATGAGCAAATACCTTTCAGATGTCGGAAATGCCATGAGCATGGACATCTGGTAAGGGACTGTCCATTGAACAGAAAGGAGGCAGAAGAAGACAAAACACAGAACAACAAAGACAAGAACAACTTTACCAAACCAAAGAACAGGCAGCGTGCCAATAGAAGAAGGAATACTAAAGGAAACACAGGAAAAAACTACTTCAGTAACCCCTTTGAGATCCTAGACCTGGAGACCGATTCGGAGGAAAAGAAGAACACACCTAATGGGGAGGCAGGGCAAGAAGGACAGGAAAAACTTACAGGGGAAGGTACTGAGGAAGGAGCTTTCAATGGTGAAATCCACATGCAGGATAGAACAGCAGAAACGGACGAAGAAACAGAGATGTTAACTAGTGAAGCAGGGAGTGAGGATCTGGAGCTCGAAGATACCTTAACCATGGAAGGCATGGACCTCACGACGCTCGTAGAAAGATGGAGAGCCAAAGGGATTGAAGCAGTACCGGAGGAAGAAATCAGGAAGGTCAATGACCTCTTCATAGCACGGCAGAAGGCAGTAATAGAGAAACAGAAGAACAAGTTAGGCATAATCAAAGGAAGCATCCCACACTACAAAGCAATACTGGGAAAAACCTCTGGCTCGAGGCACAAACGCCGTAGAGGCTGCAAGTCAAGCGGAGAACACCTGCAGGAGCTTGGAGAGATGTTGATCAACGCAAGTAAGATAAAGCAGCTAAGTGATTATCCGTCCTTCCCAAAAATTGTTTAAATATGAAGATTGTATCTTGGAATGCAAGAGGGATAAACAGCCAAGCCAAACAAAGGCTGTTGAAGAGGCAGATGCAAAAAAACAACCCGGATATGTTGTTTCTACAAGAGACCAAATGCAACAGAGCTCTCATAGAAAAGCTACGAGTTAAGTTAGGAAGAAATTTTGAAGTCTTAGAGATCGAAAGCAAAGGGCGAGAAGGAGGCTTAGCAACCTTTTGGGACACAAGGAGATACCAGATCGTCACAGCTGAAGCAAGCAAGAACTACTTAGCACTGGAAGTGCAACCTACGGGTAATTCTACATCTTTCATATGCATCAATGTCTATAATCCTCAGAAATTAGAAGACAAGATAAGTCTCCTAGCGTCTTTAACCAATTTTATAGAAAGGCACCCTGATGCTAAGTTCATTTTGGGGGGAGATTTCAACATGATCACCTCCCTCCTGGAGAAAAAAGGAGGCCTCAGGAAACTAAACAGGGATGGGGAGGTCTTCATAAGTTTCATTGATAATGCAAGATTGGTAGATTTTTACCCTAAAAATGGTAAGTTTACTTGAAACAATCGAAGGGGGGGCGAAAGGTTAATATCCTCCAGATTGGATCGTTTCTTAGTCTCGGAGAGCTTAATATTAGATGGAACGGTAGTTGAGTCGAACATCCTTCCAAGCGAAGGGTCGGACCACTGGCCGATCTCTCTAGCTGTCGAGCTTCAGGGTACCCCCAGGAACAAACCCTTCAGGTTCGAAAAGTTCTGGATAGAACACCCTAACTTCCTCACTATGGTGGAAAAATGGTGGTCAGAGCCTTTAGCTGAAGAAGGGTCCAAAATGTTCAATCTGCAAAAGAAACTAAAAAACATCAAAATGAGATTAAAGAACTGGAACAAAACAGTTTTTGGAAATATATTTCAGGAGAAAGCTATCATCGAACACAAGCTGGAACAAATTCACAAGGACGGGGCGGCAGGCTGCAGAAATGAGGAAACCTGTGAACAAGAAAAAGAGCTTACTCAACAATGGCACAATAGATGTAAGCAGGAAGAATCTTTATGGAAGCAGAAATCAAGAGTCCTTTGGTTGAAGGAAGGGGAGCAAAATACCAAATTTTTCCACAGATCAGCCATGGACTACAGAAGTGCCAATAAAATCCTAGAACTAAAAAATAGTGAGGGTGAACTCCTTAGGAATCACAACGAGATATCAGCCTCACTATCGGATCACTTTAGCCTCATAGCGCAAGAACCAGAGATCAACAGAGAGGCAGCCATCAAAGAAATAACTAATGCCATACCCAAATCAATCACAGAGGAGCAGAACTGGGCCCTAAGAAGAACAATCACTATGGAAGAGGTTGAGGAGGTAGTTAGGAGTATGCCCAGCGACAAAGCTCCTGGTCCGGATGGGTTCACCATTAACTTCTATAAAGCCTGCTGGAACATTGTAAAGCAAGACATATGGGAGATTGTGGAAGACTCAAGACGATCCAAAACGATCCTAAAATCTCTAAACTCAACCTTCATTGCTCTTGTACCCAAAGTGGAGGAAGCTAATACACCAGAAAAGTTCAGACCCATAGCCCTCTGCAATGTCATCTACAAGATCATATCAAAAGTCATAGCCAACAAGCTGAAGGTGATCCTCCCTGGCATCATCTCGCAAGAACAGTCTGGCTACGTGGAAGGAAGGCAGATTCTAGACAATATTTTGCTTGCCCAGGAGATGATTCACTCTCTTCATTCGCGGAAAGAAGCATGAATGCTCATGCAGTTAGATCTTTCCAAAGCTTATGACAAGGTAAGTTGGTCTTACCTGGAAGCAGTTTTAGAGGCTTTTGGTTTCAGTAAACAATGGATCAAATGGGTTTTAGCCCTCATTAAATCTCCTAGATACTCTATCCTTGTGAATGGAGCCCCCTCTGTTCCCTTCAGCCCTTCCAGAGGCATCAGACAGGGGGACCCTCTGTCCCCTTTCTTGTTTGTCATTCTAATGGAGGGCCTAAGCAGATTAATTGCAAAGAAAAAAGCAGAAGGTCAAATTAGAGGTCTGCAACCTATCAGATCCAGTCCAGCCACTACTCATCAACAGTTTGTGGATGATACCATGTTACATGGTACCCCTACAGTAAAAGAAGCTTTGGCTTATAGAGACATTCTTAATCTTTTTAGCAAAGCTTCGGGAATGGAGATAAATTTTTCCAAATCCACCATATTCTTCTTCAACACGCATCAGGCTATCCAATCTCATCTATCTAGGCTGCTGGGGTTTAAAATTGGTTCCTTACCTTCAAGATATCTTGGCGCCCCCCTGACTCTCAAACCGTGGCAAAAGGTTCACTGGGAGAAAGTCATAGCCAGTATGGAGAGGAAATGCAGACATTGGACTAACAGGGCTCTGAATTTTGCAGGTAGATTAATTCTAACAAAAGCGGTCTTGCAGGCTATCCCTCAATATATGCTTTCAATTTTGCCTGCTCCGAAAGGAATCCTAGATCAAATGAGAAACATCCAGCGCTCCTTCTTATGGAGTGGAAACAGTGAAAAGAAGAAATGGTCGCTGGTTGCCTGGCAGAAACTGTGTAAACCTAAGGATAGGGGGGGTCTGAACTTGGTTGATCCCTCAGTGGTTAACAGAATCTGCGGAGCCAAAATATGGTGGAAGTGGATCTCGGACACGAGCCTACCTTGGGCCATTCTGTGGAAGGAAAAGTACAGGCCAAATAGCTCCAATCTAGAACTAATAAGAATGCAGGACACCCCCAACGGATCACCAATATGGAATCATGCCCAAGCCAACAGAAGTATTGTCCAGGAATATAGCTTCTGGGAGATAAGAAATGGAACTCAAGCACTCTTCTGGGAGGATGCCTGGCAGCAGTCCCCGAAACTGGATACCCCTCAACTCCAACCATTGAAGCAACACACTCAAAATGAGGGCAAATTCAGAGTCAACCAATACTGGAACCCAACCAGTGAAGACCCAGAGTGGAGGGAATGGACTATATTCAACTCTACCCACAACGAAGACATTCAGGATACAATTCAAGCTTTAAATCAACAAATCCTCAAAAGAAAAATTTGAATGGCTGCTGAAAATGATAAGCTTAGATGGGGACCGAAAGGCAACGGTGATTTCTCCCTAAAAGAAGCAAGGAGCATCATAGAGAGGGAAGAACAGCCTGATATTATGCCCTGGACCGATAAAGTTTGGGACAGTCTTCAATGGCCGAAAATTAGAACTTTTCTATGGCTTCTTATGCAGAAGAAAACTCTAACATGGGAAAACTTATTGAAAAAAGGGTTCAGGGGACCTTCTAGATGTCCTATGTGCCTGAAGGAGGCGGAAACAATGAATCATCTTTTTAATTCCTGTGATTGGGCGTCCCAGCTTTGGCACTGGATGGAAGAAATTCTGGAAGCATCTGATCGAAACAGGGACTCCATTCAGGAGACCATCATCAACTGGAGGAGAAACTTTTCTAGAATTCGAAGAGTGGATAGTATATGGAAATGCACCCCGGGCTTTATAGCATGGACAATATGGAAAGAGAGAAATCGAAGAATATTCACGGAGGAAGTCAGAAACATAGAATTTGCAAAAGATTCTATAACAATTAACATCAGACAGCTAATAGAGGCAAAATGCAAAGCAGATTCGAATGAAAAACCCACGGATCAGGACTTACGCATATTAAAGAGGTTTCAATTGGAGGCCTCCAGCGATCAACCAACGTGGGGAAACAGAGCACAACCCTCATCGCAAATTCACAGATGGCAACGCCCACCAGAGGGCGGCCTAAAATTGAATTTTGACGGGGCTTCGAGGGGCAACCCAGGCATAGCAGATATCGGAGGCGCCATTCGGGATCAAGATGGAGACATAATCCATATTTATTGCAGGGCGCTGGGAGAATGCACAAACAATGAAGCAGAGTTTGCTGCGCTTGAGCAAGGATTAAAGATTCTAAGAACCATTAGACGAGGAAATGTCATAGTGGAGGGGGATTCTTCCTTGGCCATCTCGGCGGCTAAACGCCTTCAAGCAGGCACAAAAGCCAGTAAGGCCACCAAACATTGGAGGCTTGCTAAGGCAACTGAAAGTATAGCGGAGATGATAGTAGAAATGAGAGGCATAGTTTTCCAATCAGTAAGAAGAAAGGCGAATGGGTTGGCAGACTTTTTGGCAAACCACGGTGCTGACAACCCGAACATAATCACGAACAGCTGTTGGCAGGAGGTAGACTGCCCAATCCTCAAGGTGACATGTGCACAGCTGGCAGAGAAGGATTCAAACCAAACCGATCCAACCTAGCTGATGACGGCTTCGGGTTACGGTACCGGAATTTTGATGAAACCGGTAAAAGCAGTAATAATCACCAAAGCAACGGAATGACAGGACTTCTCGGGAGGTGGATCTCCTGGCGGCGATAGGCCAGCCAGACGATTGATCATTACAGATCGAGCCACAGAACTTATAGCATCAGCAATATCAAAATCAAGACACTTGGAAGGGATCCGTATAGAAAGACATCAATAACATTTATGTTGATTACAAAAGAGGCGGGGTGGATCGAGGCACAGCATATGAAGAACCGATATGCAGGCAAACAGGGTATGTCAGATACAACTATCAACCATAGCAACCGATCAAACGTACAGGACACCTGGCATAATGCTAAATGGATTATGAGCAGCCACTTTCAATCTAATTCGAGCTGCAACGGCCTTGCTTGTGTGAACCTCAATCAAATTTATTGCAACAGTACTCCCACCTACAGCGGGATTAAGGCTAAACTCAGGAGGGTTCACAAACGAAAACACTATAAAGCAGAGGGTATTTTCCCTGTTTTCTCCACAGCTTCTCATAATAGTGTCGAGCACGCATCTGTGAACGGTAATTGCATTAGCTGGGAGGAGCATAGAGAGACAGATATGGACGCGGGAGGATGCCGTTGTGCTGCTGCAAATCAGGACCTCCTAGAGGCGAAGAGAGGCTATGAGACCCGTGCAGCAACTAAGAACAAGCGCAAGGTTGCTGAATTGGAGGCTAAGGTTAAGCAGGCGGAAGAAGGGCGCACGGAGGAGGAGATTGCAGAGAAGGTGGATTGGTTGAAGGATCCGGGAACCCCCTCGAAAAGGGCTACTCAGTTTGTTAGAACAAAGGCAGAGAGTTGGCGAACCAAGATGCTCATCACCAAAGCTCTGGAATCGATCGAGAAGGAGAAGCAGCATATCGTGACTGAAGTGAACCTCACGGAGGCTCAGATGGCAAAAGTAATTGACTACAACAACTCGCTGGATGGCCGAATCACCACTGTGCATGAAGCCATTCAAACAGTCAACAGGAAGCTCACTCTGCTCATTAGGCTTCTGAGAGATACTGTCAACCCAGCTCCTGGCACTCCGCAGCCGGCCACAACTGAGGTGCAGGAGAACGAATCTATGGCAGCCGTGCAAGCAAGGATGGACAGTCACATGCGGCAGATGGGTCTGGACACCATCAGTCAAATGGGCAAGTTTATCTAGGGCAGTCCCTTTTGTTGTTTACTCCGGCTTTATCTATGTTTCGACCTAAGTCTGTCTATGTTAATGTCATGAAATGTAATGTCTCGGTAGTCTCGGTTTATAGGAACAAGCTTAGCTCGAGCCACCCTGCGAGGTGTGCTTTTTGCAGTTTCTTTTTCTGAACTCTCTGAGCAGGTGATTGGTTATGGCTCATTGTTCATCCCTGCTTTCGATCTGCTACGGCGGATTTTTTGTACTATACTTTGTTTTATAATATAAACTTTTGACTTACACAAAAAAAGAGGTTTTGACCTTGGGTGATCGCCTACATTCTGTGTCTCTTATCTCTTTATTGTTTACGCATTGGTAGTTGTTTGATGAAGAATAACACAATAATAATCTAAGTAAAGAGAAGATCCTAATATAAAGAACTAAAAAGCATTCACAAGCAATTATCATCAGAATAGAAATCTCATAATACAATTGCCCTAGACTTTTCAACATGGTATCAGAGCTAAGGTAACAAAGTCAAGGAAGAGAATCTTATGAAGGGACACTCAAGGATCAAATTTTGAGAAAGACATCAAAGCAAATCTAGGAAGATCATCTTGGAGTCAAGATCTACAAAGATGTATCAAAACCCTAGATCGAAGAAGAATTCTACACTAACAGAAGTCCTAGGATCCCCAAGTTATCAAAAGGGCCACAAAGACCCTGCTCAAGATAAATGGACTTATAAATCAAGTTTCTTACTAGAGAAGCAAGATCAAGGACATTGTCATCATCTTCAGAAGTTCTAAGGCAATCTCCTCTCGTTTAAGCAAGGGTCTTGGTCTTGGTATTCGTCAATTGATGTCTCTATAAGAAGAGGAATTTGTTTGGGTTTTCCTCTCAAGTTGGAGAGGTTTTGACCCTGGCTGATCACCTACATTTCGTGTCTCTTATCTCTTTATTGTTTATGCATTGGTAGTTGTTTGATGAAGAATAACACAATAATAATCTAAGTAAAGAGAAGATCCTAATATAAAGAACTAACAAGCATTCACAAGTAGTTATCATCATAATAGAAATCTCATAATACCATTGCCCTAGATTTTTCAACATGGTACCAGAGCTAAGGTGACAAAGTCAAGGAAGGGAATCTTATCGAGGGACACTCAAGGATCAAATTTTGAGAAAGACATCAAAGCAAATCTAGGAAGATCATATTGGAGTCAAGATCTACAAAGAAGTATCAAAACCCTAGATCGAAGAAGAAGTCGACACCAACAGAAGTCCTGGGATCCCCAAGTTATCAAAAGGGCCACAAAAACCCTACTCAAGATAAATGGACTTATAAATCAAGTTTCTTACTAGAAAAGCAAGATCAAGGAGATTGTCATCATCTTCAGAAGTTCTAAGGCAATCTCCTCTCGTTGAAGCAAGGACCTTACAATTGTAGAAAATCATCCAAGAAGTCATCATTGATCATCATCAACAAGGACATCACCATCCAAGGATCTAAAGTGATATCCCTCTTTGTAGGGACAAGGATCATTCTTGAAGAGAACTATCTTCATCAAGGAGAAGCTCTCTATTAACTATATCATCATCAAAATTCAAGGAGGCAACAAGTGGAAGAAGTATCTTCACAAGTAAGTATATTTATGTTTGAATCTGTCAAAATGTCTTTTTGCAAGGAAAGCAACAAATTGGTTTGGGTTTCAAACTATCTTGTATGGAAGAAGAAGACAGATTTGAATCTCATTAAAAATGAGGTGATGGATCATGTCAAAGGCTCTATCATTAAACCATCGAAGGAAAATGCTCAAGCACTTGCAAAGTTTAAGAAAGGGGAGGTGAGGGCTCAAAGGATTCTCATAGAATCCATCAAGGATCCCCTCATTCCATATGTATCTAAACTCGACACCTCAAAAGAAATATATGACAAATTTGTAGAGTTGTTTTCTTTAAGCACTGCAGGAGACGTTATCTCTCTAAGGCAAGAAATCTACAAGCTAAGGATATCAAAAGAAGAAGGGATAGCCTCATACTTTATGAGGATATCTGAAATAAAGGATCAACTTCAAGATCTAAGAGAAATGATGTCTGACAAGGAGATGACCATTATAGTACTAAATGCACTACCAAAGGAATGGGGTAACTTTACTTCAAGTATTTATGGGAAAGAAAGAAGCTACTCCATTCAAGGATCTATGATGTCTATGCAAAGTTGAAGAAACCAGACTGCAGACAAAAGAGATGTAGGATCCAGTGAGCAAAATCAAGCATATGCTGCTATGGCAAAGAGAAGAGGAAAGTCTGGGAAATTTGGTCCTCAAAAAAATAAGAAGAACCTGGCTAAGGTTCAATGCTATGGATGACAAGAAAATGGGCATTACAAAAGAGATAGTCCTAACCTCAAGAAGGACAATAACAAAAGAGGTAGAGAAGAAGCCCATATCACCGAAGAAGTGGAGGAAGTTAAAAAGAAGAAGTCCAAGAAAGAGGAAGTAAGAGATCTCTACTATGATTGAGATAGCCTGCCTCACCTAATTCTTTTCAAGTTCCTGTCTTCAAGTTTTCTGTTGTAAGATATGGCTATCATGAATCATGAGGAAAATGATAGGATGCATCATGGCATCATAGAAGCATTAAAAGCAAGAACTCATGACATCATCATAGAGAAGCATGAAAGATAGTTGAAGTCTATGGCAGTCACCTATGGAAGGATCTAGCTCTTGGTAACCTCATTAAAAGCATAAGTAGCACTTATCGAAAAAGAATAAAAAGGTCATCTAGCACAAAGCTCATCATACATCGGTCAAAAGGGAACATTTGCTAGATGAAGATACTCAAGATCCTCTATTGGAATCTTCATCGGAAAGTTCGCCAATCAAAAGTAAGCAAGGGTTTCATCAAGAATTACATCTTGTGGGAATTCATGGGATGATGGTATGATGACAAAAGAGGTGAAGCAGATCAAGGGATTGAAGCTCTTTCAATCAAGGAAGTTGTTGGAGGAAGTCTAGAAGACCTAAAAGAAAAAAAGAGGTATGCATGCTTGTATTCATTATTGTAAAGTCATCTCATATGGTTGCAGGTATCATGGGTAACTTGCTCTATCTCGAGAGCATGATCAAAAGAAAGGATCTCCTCCCTTGAAAGGATGCTGGAAGGCATGGGTCACACATTGTCTAGATGAAATCAACATAATATGTCCTCATATGAAATATGAGGTGGTTGACAAAATTGGAGGAACTATGACTGAAAGTTCTTAGAAGGAAATGTGTGAAGAAAGAAAGGAAGAGATCATGAAATATGCAACTATGGAAAAGGCAATCGACATCCGAGGACTGAGAGATTTGACTAGGATATTTCCATGAAAGATATGAAGACTTTGATGAAGTCTGAAAAAGAAAGAGACCCTTGACAGTATATATCTTTTGGAGATGTGTCAATGTGTATGTAGGACGTTGATGCGAACTAGAAGATGTCATGATGAAAGACCATCACGAAGGTAACCTTGATTTAATGTTCATTCCTTGTTTTTGAATAATATCTGGATGGGCTTATGGAGAGTTGCCAAGGGAAGAGCTATGGATATCTTCCACCACTGATGTCCATGTAGTAGAATGAAAGATCCTTAAGGAAACATGGAATGAAGAAGGCAGCATGGCATGAAGGAAGGCCATATATGAACTGATGGATCACTTTCTGATGAAAGGAATAATGACATGACTGACTCATGGATGAAAGTGATGGATGGTTTGTGCCCTATGAAGATGTCCCAAAACATGAAGACTCGTGAATAGAAAAAAGGAAGTTCATGACATTGTGAGGAGGAGTTCTTCAAGCAATTGGTTGTCCCATCATCTCCACCTAAAGAGTTGTTGTAGGTCACTAATTAAGAGGGAGCCTAGAAACAAGTTTCTAACTTGGCAGAAACATGGAAGCAAATTCCTAAGCCAAGAGGGAGATTAGGTACATTCCTTCCATAGGAATGCGTACATTCCTTCACTGGAATAGATATATCCTCCATAATTAAGAGGGAGAGATAGACACATCATTCTTGTCTTCGTTTGGGAACACAGAATGGAGGATTGGGTAAACATTTGGCATCTGATGCTCTTTGAGGATGAGTTAGGGCATTGAAGATAAGAGTAGTCGTAGATGACCGATATTCTTTGAGGACTGGGAATCAAAGATAAGAATAGTCCTGGTGGAGCATACTCTAAGAAAACCCGGTTGGGTGTGTTCCGAGAGAGACAATGATGACGATGTCTATACATCATTGGTCTCACCAGCATTGAGATCTAATCTTGTGGAGAGATAGAGTTGTTAGTCAAGGCTTTGCTATGTGACAATGTTGGTTGATATGATGCTATACAGATGGGTTACCAATCCGACTCTTCTTATGAGAATTCTTCATATTGAGAATGTCCAAGTACCTTGTATGGATTATGAATACCTCCCTATTTAAGAGGGAGTGTCGAAAAGTGTAACTAGGTTTGGTCTTCATAATGACGTGTAATGATGATTTTATGTAATTGATGTAAAGAAGAAAAATAAAATTATTTTTGTAATGCTTCAATCATGGGTTTCGTGATCAAGGAATTTTATTTATAGTTAAAGCTCCCATTGTGAGCTATTAGGTTTGGTCATCAAGTCATAAAATTCATAGAGTCAATGTCAAAGTTTGAAGACCCATTTTGGGCATGTAATCCATTGTAAAAGAATTAATACTAGCCCTCCAAGACATTGTCACGAGCTCTTCTTCATGTCGTCCTAAGGATGCTTCCAGAATGACAAGTCGGCTTATATTGATGGACGAAACACTAGATATAGGGCAACTCCGCCTCCATTTGAGAACAAGAAATTCAGTTAAGCAATTCTAAAGAAGAAGAAGAAGAAGACATCAAGAAAGAAGCCTCATCATCAAGCGAAGGAGAAAGAAAGTCCACCGAGTCAATTTTTGATATGTTTTAGGGCTCATCTCTTCCACGCGTGTGAAATTATAGTGTTGTCTACTGCAGAAAAAAAGTTCGAGGTATTACAGTCATATTGAGAGGACAGTTTTGGGAGAAAACAAGATCCCAAGCCAAATTGCCAAGGAAGAAGTTTCCTTCTAGAGTGAGGAAAATCAAGAGTCAAAATTGGTCAATCTCATGTGCTAGGGTTTCTGAATTAGGGCCGAAAGTTGCATATCTATTCCAAGGGACCAAAATTCTGAAGGATAACCCAGAAGAAGGAAGAAGCAAGTATCTTTGACTCAAGGAAGAAGAAACTCATTAAGGAAACCTTGTGACTTGGTTTTGGAGAGGTTAAATAGGTGAAAGGTCTTGGTCTTGGTATTCGTCAATTGAAGTCTCTATAAGAAGAAGAATTCGTTTGGGTTTTCCTCTCAAGTTGGAGAGGTTTTGGCCCTGGCTGATTGCCTACATTTTGTGTCTCTTGTCTCTTTATTGTTTATGCATTGGTAGTTGTTTGATGAAGAACATGATGAAGAAGAACATAATACTAATCTAAGTAAAGAGAAGATCCTAATCTAAAGAAGCAAAAAGCATTCACAAGCAATTATCATTAGAAGAGAAATCTCATAATACCATTGCCCTAGATTTTTCAATAGTCTTTTCCCATCACGTGATTTAGTTTTTGTATATTATTTTGTATCATTATCACTCACATGCTCTTCTTTTTCACACTAACTTTTGTTTTATTTTTGCAGCCCTAACAGTATTTCTTGTAGGTCCTTTCAAGCTTCAAGACTCATTCCAAGGAGGTCATGGGCATTAGGAGAGTTTGTGAAGATGGCTAGCTTGTGTATCATGTTGGAGCTTGTATTCTCTAATTGTAAAACCTCTTCATCTCTTTTGAGGCTCCCATACTTGAAGGGATTTCCTTGTTGTTTCAAGACCTCACATTTTATCTTTCCATTATTCCTTGGGCAACCCTCTAAGAGGTTCATCTCTTTTGAGGCTCCCATACTTGAAGGGATTTCTTTGTTGTTTCAAGATCTCACATTGTATCTTTCCATTATTCCTTGGGCAACCCTCTAAGAGGCTCTAACCTCATTGTAACACCGTAATAATAAAAAATTATGTTTTTGTTGTGGGAGCACGGGTTTACCCAGGGCATCCTAATTCTCCATTTAGGGATAAAGGGTTGTGGGTGGATTGATTGTTAACATTTCTATTTCTTTCATTTTTCACACATATGCATGCTCTAATTGGGAAGTAACACAAACCACATTTCTTTCTCTTTGAGTTTGCTATATGATTTAAGCTTGCACCACTTTCAATTGTTGCTACAAGTTTCAAGTTTACACATCCATTTGCAAAGCAATTTACTCTTGCTTTGTGCAAACATATCTATAATTTTTATATAAAGTTTGATACATTTAGCTTGGCACTTGTCTAAATAATTCATGCTTTATTGTTATCCCACATTTCCATTTTGAGTATATTGAAGCATTGTCTATTGGACAAGTTTATTTTTCAAAGCAACTCTTTACTTTCATGTCAAGCTAATCTTTTTTTCTCAAGTTCTTTTTGCAAAGATATTGTGGACATCAATCTTTTCTCAATCCATTTTCAAAGCATTAGCAATTTACATTGAGAACTTTTGCGTGCCTTTTTATTTGCTCATTTTGCAAGCACATACATTTCAAGCTTCATTTGTTTTAGTTTGTTCATCATTTATCTTTAGCAACTCACAATTTTAATTGTTCATCAAGCTTATGCATCGTGTTTACTTGGGAAACTATACAAGTAGTCTTGTGGAGCATATTTGATTGAAGCAATTTCTATCTTTTACATACCACATACAATCTCACTTGCATATCATATTAGGCATTCTAATTTAGCTGCATATTAAACAAATTAACCTTCAAGCATAAGCTTGGTTGATAGAAATCATAGGAAAAATATTTTTGTGGCAAGTTCTTCCAATTGGTACAAAGTAAGGTAAAGGCGTGTGACTCTGCAATTATGAAGGTGGTTTGTCCCCTTGTAGGAACAAAGGCACACGCTGGCTAGTAAGACTCAGGGGAAGGGTATCGTTAATGACATCATTGTGTCCTCGGCCCCTCTTTCTTACAGTCACCCCAATTTTTACCTTTTGGTAAGAGCTCAAAAGGATGATCTCTCACCTAGATTAGGCATTTAGATTAAAAGTAACCAAGATAATTGCATCCAATTTTAGTTTAGGTGCATTTCATATTAACACGTCTCATTGCTTTACTTGCAAATAGTCATTACACTTCTCATTTATGAATATGTGTTGAATTGGATACTTTGGGCAAGTATTATCTCATTGTGCAAGTAGAATTCTATTTGGTTTCCCTTGCAAGATATTATTTCCTTGTTTGCTTTGAATTAATAAGTGATCATATATCTTGAAAGCATTTTAATATCTTGCATTGATTTTGCTAACATATTTTGTTTCATTTTCAGGATTACTTGTCTTTCAATCTGAAGCACCTTATTTTATTTTGAGCAAGTATCATTCATTTTGAGCAATATTTTGAAGGCATTGGTTTTACATATGCTTATTATTATCTCATGTGTTGATGGTTATAGAAGTTGATTTTAGCTCATATTGCTCATATTATATTTGCCTGTAATCTAAAAATAAAAATAAAAATATCCATTTCACTCTAACATCTCCTAGAAACCTCACATTTATTAAATTAGTTTTCCATTTAGGTACCAACCCCCTTATAGCTAAATCAGGAGATAACTTAAACGGAGAGAGTTGGGAATAGGTGGCAACCCTTTCTCTTAGTTCTTGCCACCAACCACACCTTGTGGGGTTAAAGGATTTTCTCACTAACTAGTAGGTGTAGGCAGCAAGCGATAACATCTTTTGGCGTCGTTGTCGAGGACAAACCTTCTTGTACCAGGAAAATTGACTAACTTTTGGTTTTAGCATATTGAACTTTAGGATTAGATTATTGCTCAAGTGGCGACTCCATTGAATTCAAATTTTGCAAGAGTTTTTTAGTAGGAGAAATCCAAGTGGTCTAGCTAGCCCCACTCTTGGTCCTAAAAAGGTTATTAGAGAGAGGTTAAATAGACTTTCTCATAGTAGAACTCTTGCTAATCCTGGGCAAGAGGCTATTTCTAATATTCATTTGCTTTTTCAAGAACAAGTAGAGTCAAGCATCATGAATGATCTTTTTGCTCCTTGTAATTTTACTAACATAAATGGCTATCCTCACAATATCCCTGACAAGGCTATTGAAAAGTTGCCTTCTTTTCAAGGTAACAATGTCATTAGTGATGCATCACATGTGAAGAACTCCAATGTTTGCATCTTTAAATTGTGTAACACTGTTAACTATGAGGATGTGAAGAGACGTTTTATTCTCTGTTAAGAAAATGATGCTCTTGATTGGCTCACTAAGCAACCTGCCAACTCTTACGACTCCTTGCAAGCAATCATCAATGCTTTCATAGAAAAATTTGGAGAGAAGAAAGAAAATAGTCACTTGATCAATGCCATTAGCAACATGAAGAAAAATGAGAATGAAACCATGGAGGAATCTAACAAGAGATTTAATGAATTGGTGAAAAGCATGTCTGCTACTGTTAAAACTCTTGATGAATTTCTTTTGTGCTCATATTTGGATGCTTTTGGTGTTGATATTGCTTATGAGTTGAGGAGGAAAGTGTAACGACCAAAAGTCGTATACGCAGCGGAAATCTTATAATTCATATAAAATTAATAAATATAAATATAAATATGAATATAATGAATAATAAATAATTACCTAATGGTTAGTTAGTTAGTAATGAAAAGGCATGTCTTAGAGACATGACCATTCATGAAGAGGTACCTTCCTAGGGTATATAAGCAAGCCCTCACCCTCATTGTAACATCTTACATCAATTCAATATACAGTTACATGTCTTACAATGGACATTTATGTCTTTGAAGTATTTTAAAGATTTCCACTGTGTATACGACTTTTGGTCGTAACCTTGGTATCAGAGCAATCCTTTGAGTACACAAACTGTGTTCGTTACATTGGTATTGGAGCCACGTTGGCAGATCCCAGCATTTGGCCATCAACTTGTCATTGCAACTAAAGCGTTTCACTACATGAGTTGGAGTTTCTCCGTTTTCAGTCAGTTCCTCGACAACTTATAAAAAAAAAAAAAAATTAAATAAAGAATTAGAAAAAAAATTATAAAAGAAAAGAGTTAAAAAAAGAATTATTTAATTAAAAAAGGCCTTTGGCCATTGACATTTCAATGATTCTAGAAAAAAATAGTCTAATGTAAATTTTAAAGGAGAACATTCATATATATAAAAAAATTCTACATTATTGAACAAAAGTGCATCATAAAGTCAAAAGGGAATCTTTCCAGATATCTTTAAAACTATACGTAAGAGAAGGAAGAGCAGATAAGATTATCTTGATTTTTCATTAAGTGGTTTACAAGCTCGTGATTTTAGCAATCCATGTATTTTCAAGGTAAAAGAAAAACAAAGGGAATACAAAATCTCTTTTTATGTACATGGTAAGTTTTACTTTTTACGTGGAGAAAATTAACCGAGTGAAAGGCACGTAAGTGGACATATATTTTATATTGTACCCCAAAGAGGTAAATAGCCACATTTCACTAGAGTTGTAACTTTTCAAAAAAAAAATTATAAATATATATAGAAAAAACAAATTATAAAAAATAAATAAAACAAAATAAAGTTAACAAAAGAAAAAAAAAAAAAATAAAAAAAAATTGAAAAAAAAACAATTGTTTAGAATAATATATATATATATATCATAGAAAAAAATAGCCACGGAAAATCATAGAAAAAATTATTAAAAAATAAATAAACATAAGAAAAAACAAAAAACAAATATTAAAAAATCAACATATAAAAAAAACAAAGAACTTAAAAATAAAAATAAAAACAAGTTATTAAAATTAAAAAAAAAAATAATAATAAAAGGAGATATTACCTGCACAATAGTCATCCACCACCGACAAAGCTCTACCACATCTCAAGCCACTATCTACAACACAGGTTGCATATTCGGACACCATCCCTTCCGCGCAGTGCAACAGGTGACATCGCTCCCACAAAATGTTAGACGTCGTAGCTAGTCAACCTCTTGTTCCTCCCCCGTTCGACAACACTGCTGCCACATATTTTGCCACGCTGCCTTCCTATCCCAGTGATTTCACAACACCCATCCGCAGCCATCGGCCTGCCTATCCATTGCGTCTGTATGCCCATATTAATCTCCACCTTTAATCAACCAATTAATATATCTTATTTTCAATCGTATAAGATAAACGAAGGAAGGATTTTTGTTAAAGGAAAATATATGAAAGGGAAAGTATAGAGAGAATAATATATAACAAGTGAATATTTATAAGGTTGAAAAACAAGTTACTACACTCTTAAGGTTCATAAAGGAGAGTATTTTTTAGTAAATTAAAGGAAATGTCATTATTAAAGCATCATAATTAAAGTTAAAAATATATATATAAAAGGGTGAAATTCAAAAGTCACAAGTTCCACATCAAAGGTAAAAGGGGTTTATTCGAAAATTCCCCAAACCTTATTTATAGGTGGATCTTTACACTTTGTATACTCATCCATTATGAAGGATACATAAGCTTATAATCAAAGTATCACTTGACGAAATTATTAGAGAAGACAAAGGAAAGCTAAACGAATATAAAAGGCAAGTGACTTTAGAAAAAGAGAATTTTGAAGTTTTATTTAATGGTATTTGAGTACCTTTTCATTTAAGTACCAAATTACGAGTGGAAAAGAAAAGTTACATTTGAATCCAAAGATTATCTCAAAAAAAAAGTAATATGGAATCAATTACTAAAGAAAAAAGAACGAATTATAATCCGGAAACAAAGGAAGGAAAATTTTCCTATAAAAGTCTTCCAATTGCAGATTGTAGATTAATTACATTAAAATGGAAGACCCAACAGAAGGACATTAATATCGCTATTAGCACAAGTGACAAAGAAAATTATATCAATTTTAACTCCACGAATCAACTATTACTTCCAAAGTCAAGCATAGGAGAAAGAACAAGTATTTTTTGCAAAAAAGAGCATGAAATTAATGATTTACAAGTAATAATTGACCACTATGAATGCATCTCTCAATTTTGTGTCGTAACTATGTTTAACCCAAAGATTGACATAATTTTTGGTCAACCTTGATTTTAAAAAATTGGGTACATTAATGCTAAACTTAGAAAAAAAGATTTTGATGTTTCCTTATAAGGAAAAGGTGATCACATTCCAAGAAGTGACAATGAAGTAAAAGTCAAGATTGTCATCATGAGAAGACTTTAAGGATATTTCAAAACTAATGTTTCAAGAAAATCAAGAAACGGTATCAAGGAAGCAAAAAGAGCTTGAAGAAATCATATCCAACAAAAACAAGGAAAATTCATGTTTGAAGGAGCATAATCAAAAACTACTTACACAAGTGAGAAAACATAAAGCTAGGAAACACCAATTAGAACAAAAAAAGGAAATTTCTAAAACGAAACTCAATGAAAGTCTATCAGAAAAAGAAGAGAAGAGTTTATAATTAAAGAACCTTAACCAAAGGTTATTAGAACAAATCAAGTGTTTAAAAGATGAAAAGTTTGAAAACCAAAATAAAGTTGACTCTGAAAATGAGGAACTCTTACGTCTCAAAAACCATAATCAAATTCTGGTCACTCAAATTAAGAAACTTAAGGATAATAAGAAATCATTGAAAAACAAATTAGAAGAACTTATCACGAAAGAAGTGTCTAAGTTTTCAGTCCAAGTTGAAGATAAAGAAACAAATACCGATCCAATCAAAATCATAACCCAAGCAGAGGATAAACCTATTGAAGTGAAGACATATTCAGAATTTGCAGTTCAAACAATAGACTTTCCAAATGATGATTCAGTAACCAACTCAACAACAACGGCACCTAAAGGAATTCAAGAAACTACCACTAACATGATAAGGGAAAGTCCAACCAAAGGAACTTTTTATTGACATCTGAATCACAAGAGAAGACTTTTCAATCAATCTATGTACCAGTATCACTCAGAACGGAAACAACAAATTTATGTTCCAAAGAACACTGAAGTTTGCAGAATCCAATCCTACGATAACAATTCATCACAAATTTCTAGTGACCAGAAGATTTCACAAAAGATTAATCTAGGATGGTCAAATCCATTTTTGATTCGACAATTTTATTTATCGCTCCAAGGATCATATCGTCTTGTAACAACGAAGATGACAATTCCACGACGAGCAGGAAAAAATAGATCCAACCTTACATCGTTAAGCTTTGAGGACAAAGCTTTTTAAAGAGAGGGGCAATGTTATGAATATAATTCATAAAAAATTAATAAATATAAATATAAATACAAATATAATAATAATAATTAATTAACTAATGGTTAGTTAGTTAGTAATGAAGAGGCATGTCTTAGAGACATGACCATTCATGAAGAGGTACCTGCCTAGAGTATATAAATAGGCCCTCACCCTCATTGTAATCATCTTACATCAATTCACCCATTGTCACCTCAGCTGAGACTCCCTACTCTTTACAGACTTTCACCAATGGTTGGAGACCCGATATATGGAAGTCACTTGTGAAGGATGAATAAACAAATGGATGTGAAGTGGCCATAATGATCCTTTTCTTAGAAAGGGGGGCTAAAGAATGGAGCTTACTTGCTCTTCAAGCAAGGTACAAAGATTTTTAGGATAAGGAGGTGAGGACTTGAGTGTTAGGTTAGAGGAATATACCTTATAAAGGAGCTTCCCAATCCTGAAATCCTTATTGAACTTGACTTCCCGAATGGTTCTTGAAGAATTGACCTTTCAAAGGTATAGGACCACAAGGGACCAAGTGGACCCAGCCTAGGTTAAAGAGAGAGAATATGGCAACCAATGATATTCTTAACCCAAACAAGGAAGGGGAAAGGATCAAAGCAAGAATTTCCAATTAAAAGTGTCAAATTGATCCTATGAGGTGCTAGCCTAGGCAATAGCGGGGCAAAGTTTGATCTCAGAGCTAGGGTTTGGGTTATCTCACAACTCCACTACCAACATGGCTTCAAAATTGGAGGCCTTGAGAACACATTAGCGCAGTAGAGGCTAGGAGATCGAACTTTTTCTTGGGTTATTTTGTCGGGAAAGTGATGCCCTAGGTGACCCAACCTGGCTAGACCTAGAAGAGAGAGGGAAAGGTGGATAAAAATGTTCTTTGAGTGATCACCTATTGGTGGACCAGTGCCTAATCCCTTGGGGAGAATGGAGTCTAGGAGAATGATAAGAAATGAAATTGTATTTCGGTCAGGGAGGCCTTAAAGATTACTTCGCTTGGCCTTTCGGGCAAGAAGAAGAGACCTCAAAGCTTTTATACTTCGCTTGGCAAAAAGAGATGGCTTATCAAGATAAATTCACCATTGGAATTTGTTAGTTTTTGTAGCATCGGATGTGTTCTATCCATGAGATTTGCTGGAGAGGCTAGAATACATGTATTCTCCAATACCCGGAAATCATTTCTAGAAATTCCACCTAGAGACGACTTAATTAGATTTATTAATCAGACTTTAATATTTCCTAAGTCTAAACTTAGGAAATATGATTAATTAATCAGAATTAATTAAGTCATGGTGTGAATGTTCTAGAAACTCACACAAATCGACAAGGAAATAATTTGGGCCATCGATTATGTTTTAATCTTGGTCGTTGGTGCTAAAAAAGAAGAATATAAGAAGAAGTCAATGGTTAGATGGACAACGCACCAATTCAGTTACTCAGTTGCCCAGGCAGATCGATTTTCTCCGGGCTATGATTCAACTGAGCAGATAAAGTCAAAGGGTGAGTAGCAGGTGAGAGAGATGGTTGAAGCAAGAGTCCGAAAGGCAGATTTCTAAATTCAAGAGAGGCAGCGTGAGAGAGAGTGTATTCCACGAGAGCACTGCGTAGAGTGACGCAAAGGCACCAACGTATGGGCAGAGGGTCCATCTTGAGGTCTGGAAGTTGTTGTGGAGAGCGAGAAATTTCTTACAAAATTTCTCTTAGTATTTTTTCTCTGTCTAGATTCCCAAAATTCTTGTACTCATTTGCTGCTGAAAATTAATAAGAAAACCCTCATCTGCTACACCAGTTTTCCCACATTGGGTTTTTCCGGGGACAGTTGTCCAAAAATAACTGTGTTAATGTTTTCTATGTGTGTGCTAGAATTTCTCTATTTCCAGCATTTTATTTTCTGCAATAATTTATTGTGAAAATTGCAGTAGTAAACTTATTTGATATTTACCGTAGCAAATAAACTACATAATCAATTTGACAATTAGAAGAATATTTTTCAGTTATTGCAATAGATAAAATTTTCACATTATCCCTAGGAGATTGCATTCATATACATGGCCCAAACATTGAGAGATGCTATATAGAAACAATAATTCCACAATTTTGCAATTATGCAATGCAGCGATTAGCCCTATTATAGCGAAAATCCCATTCAATGCATATGACAAAAGTAAAACAAGAATAGCATTAAATGTGTGTACTTACATGTAATAGAACATATCCAACCATCAACAATTTGACAACAAAGAAGCTCCAAGATAGAATACTCCAATCCAAACATCAAAATTCATCCATGCTCCAATTCTTCATCCCAGAAAAACTGCGAAATTCTCTAAAGAGAAGAGTGATCCAATCCAAAGTGATGATGAGAAAATGAACTCATCTCACTTGTATTTATACTCTAATTAGGAGTTTGAATTAGTCTCTTAGACCTACATAAGCCCCAAAAATAAAATAATGTGCTAATAACCTAACTTTTGGTGACAAGCCCACCAAACTAGCTCATAAATTAAATAATAAGCCTCTCAAGATGTCAAATGATAAACAAAACATAACGTAGGATCCTCCAAAAGGCTTGATGAGGTCCATAGGTGCCATAATGAAGAATAGGACCCTCAAAAGTGATGGACAAGGGGGTGGCCCTTTGTTCTCCAAATAATAAATCTGTGGTGCTCCCACTAGGTGTGGGGGCACGATAATAACCTTGTGGATCTCCAAATGAGTTGAAGATGCATGTAGATCATCTGTAAGGGCTCAAATGATGGTGTAAGTGATGCCACATCATCCTACAAGTCTTGGATCAGCTGTCAAGTGCATGGTACATCTGTGGGGTTGGCTAAGCAAAGGTGAACCAGGTGCATCTTCCTCGTCCAATAGGTGGATCTCGAGCCAATCTCTAAACATCTTTGGGGATCCATGGAGTGTTGTCTACAACTGTCGAGGCCGATGGCTCTCAACACACACCCTACATGTGCCAATGTAGCCCTCTGGACAGTTAGGACCCCGTATATGGAAAACAAACCCAAGATAGAGATCACCTGCACTCTTGCATAAGATCCAATGTATCCCCTAGCCTTCTAGTACAACAAGTCATCAAAGAAATCGAGTAAAAGAGCTTACAAACCATGGACCACAAGTGGGGACTTCATAATGGCATGCCCTTCCATAATGAGCTTTGGTGTGTGCTAATGTCTCCAAACTCCAAATGGGGTTAACCAAGTATCCCATTAGGTGGTTTCTACTTCTAAAAAGGATAATATGTCCAAGGTACATCCTTTAAAAGGTGGTGGCATGTGATAAAGAGATGAGTGGAGTAGAGAATGAAAAGGGGCAGCCCTGGGGCACATGCTGGGGTACAAGGGTAGCTAGTAAAAGGGAAGCTCACACTTGGATATATAAAGTATAGGAAGGAGCAATCGTGGTACATGAGGTGCCCCACCCTTGATTTTTCCACCCTTATATGCCTTTTACCGTTTTATGATTTTTCTTCAATTAGTTGCTCGAGGCTCAAGGGATCAGAGCATGATCTGTGAAATGTAATAGTGGATACCCCCTTTTAAAGTAGGGCAATCCATTGCCCACCAAGGGTTGGGACAATCATGGGTTCCTATATGAAGAAGAGGGCTCATAGAGCCTATAGGAACCAGGGTGATGGCCATGATGATGGGGTAGAGCCCATGTATTGGCTTTTTCCCACACGCTAAATGTGTTTGTCCCATCCATATTTTGCATTTTATGGTACGTTTTCTTGTTGAACGTGGCCAATTGTGATTTTACTTTTCTTTTTTTCGCTGCATCAACCTCTGGGGCATCATTCCAGGCCTAACCCAAGGTGTGGGCAAGAGGAAGGGGAGAGTTAGCCCTATGTGGACCCGGTGGAGGAATGTGGACCCAGGAGGGAAAAATGATGAATGGGGTAATAATGAGTGGAAAGGGGTTAATATATGCAGATGAGGGAGCGGGACCACGCAACCAAAATCAGAGTTTCTCGTGAAACACCATGCCTAAAGCTAAATGGTCAGTAAAATAGATCCCACGGGACTAGAATCCAAGGTTAATATCCAAAAGGGGGTCTAGGGGACAAGAGCACAGACCTAGCCCATTCTTTCCACTAAATCCCCCAATTAATCAATGCCCAAAAGTGTCAATGATAAGCAAACTATAATACCCAATTACTAGATGACAAGGCATACCTTTAGGTTCAGGAGGCCCACCTTCAAACATGCTATTATTACAAATAGGTGAGGGACCACATGGCTGGCTTAGGTGGCGGACAAGTGGCACAACAAGCTAACTGGTGGCTATAAGGGGCTACTAACTGCCGGTTGAGGACCACCTTGGAAAAAAAAATCTCCTAGAGATATCACCCACAAAATGGTGGGTAACAGGAGGCATCGAGTGGTTAGAACCCAAGGGGAGGGATCGTTAACCAAGCCCTAGCTTGCTTCCCCTTGGTTTTTCTCTCACAACCTACTCTAGAGACTAGCTTCAAAACAGTTAAGAGGAAGGACACAGTAAGATAGGCATATAACTTAAAATAAACCAACATTGTAAATCTCATTTAGATTGTCGGGTTTGCATCTCATCTAGGATAGTGAAGCATCCTTAAGCAACAACTATTCATCTAGTGACTTGTTAAATAATTTGTCTTAAGCAACCAATTGACTCCATTTAAGGCACTGGTCTTCCACGATAATCTAATTAAATCATTTAACTTGTTAATTCAACCAAGTTGCTAGGTCATTCAGTTGTGTCTCCCAGACTTGTTGGTTGCCAATAAGTCTCCTATCTTCACATCTCATAGGGACTACCCTGCATAGCTTGCTGTAAGGAGACAGCTAGAACAGAGAGGGCAGGGATCAGAGTGACAGCGCTCGCCCTAAGCATTGTTGCACATTGCCTATAGAGTTTGGGCGACAACACTTCCCACTGCTATTGTGACTACATATTAGTGCCATTAGAGAATCGAGTTGCAACCTATATAACTTGTTGCTTCAAACTCCAATCTGTCTCAGCCACTTCCATGTTAAAGTTGGAAACTAGGGCCAAATTCCACCATTTGACAACTCATTTGATGGAGATGATTATTGCATTGAATTCCTCTTTTCAAGAGGACCAAAATCAACTTAAAGATCATCAAATTTGGACAAGCAAAAATGTGTTTTTGAATTTATGCCCACACGTGCAAATTCTTAAGATCGGCCACATCATCATGTAGGCTCATGAAGCCCAATGGATATGTCTCTTGAGCCCCAACGACTTGTATAAATATAAGAGACCTCAAACCTCATTTGACATCATCTCATCAAACACATCTTCTCTCTCCTCATCTGATTGGTTCATACACCTCATTGGGCCGCTGATTTTCTCACACATGTGGCAAGGAGGACGAATTTCTAGGTAGATTACAAGGCCAAAATTTTAGAGTTGTTGCAGGTTTTGACCAGTGTTGACCAGGCAATTTGACTCATCCTTTGACCGTGATTTTTGTGGGAAATTTTCCTTGTTGGTAGGCTATACTTTTTGTCACAGAAACTAAGAATTTCTGGGTACTTTGAAACTTGCATTGACCGCAAGCCTGTTTGACTGCAAAGTTGACTTCAGGTTGACCGAGTTTGAATGTTGTTTGGATGGTTGTTTTGGGCTGACTTTGACTAGCAAAAGAGGTCGAGTTTCTCTCTCCTTTGACCAAGCTATTTTGGAGAAGTTTAACCAGACTTTGACTATTGTTGACTTTATGGTTAGGGTTGTTTTGACTGTTTTTTACTAAGGACAAAATCGCAGGACTATTTTGGACAGTGATTTCCCCATCTTGGGGTTTTTTATTGTACTCTCTCTCTCTCTCTGCTGAACATTTGATATAATAATAAGAAGAATTGGTCAAAGAGTTTTCCCCATCTTGGGGTTTTTCCCTAACATCCGCCAATATGGTGTTCTCTTGTCTTGGCTTGTCTTTTGCATTTTATTTTATGTTCTATCTACAGTTACTGTCAATGTGATTTATGGTTAATGTGATTGCTACTGGAAATTGTCATTGGGCTGCTAAAGCCTAAAAGGACATTGAAGTAATTGTGCTATGCATAGAACATACCATTGTTAACTAAAATTAACATGGAATCAAAGCCCAGGTGAAGACAAATCCCAAGCAAGAGAGAGAAAAGAAATCACTAAGAGATATATGTTGAACAAGACTATTGGACAAGTCTCCATGGCATCTACATCTTACTTCAAGTTTGAGGATAAGCTCAATGACAAATCTAACTATCATGCATGGAAGATGACATTGGACTTGACTTTGGAAGAGCATAATGCAATGGACTATGCACAGGGAAAAGTGGTGGAACCTCATTCAAATGCACTTGCTGCTGCGAAGACAAAGTATAAGAAAGGTGAGGTCAAAGCTAAGAAAAATATCTTTGACTCCATTCAAATGCATTTGGTTGCCTATATTTCTGATTTGGAAACATCTAAGGAGATGTATGATAAGTTGGTTGGAATGTTCAAAGTGAACAATGCAAATCAAATCCTCTTTCTCAAAAACAAGTTGAAGAATATTGAAATGAATAAAGGGGAGTCTATCCAATCCTACTTCATGAGAATAACTCAAATCAAGAATGACTTGCTATCTATTGGAGAAGTTATTTCTAACGAAGAGCTCACTCCCATTGCTCTTGGAGGTCTTCCAAGACCATGGGATGTATTTGTCACCACCATTCTCAACAATGACAAGGTACTTGGTTTCGATGAGTTATTGGCTAGAAGCACTCAAGAGGAGCCTAGGATGATGGAGAGAGATAAGCCCCCCAATAGAAATGAACCTATTGTCTTCTCCGCTCATGCAAAAAGGAAGAATAATGTTGGTACAAGGAGACAGGGTCAAGGATTCAAGAAGGAAGAAAAGGACGGTTCTACAATTCCAACAAGCTCAGTCACTATGCTAGAGAATGTCCTCACAAGAAGAATTATCCAAGGGATGATGACAACAACAACCACAACAATTTCAAAAGCAATGGCAATCGAAGGAACAACAGGTTCAACAACAAAGGAAAGAGGAATGCTCCTGTTGCTTGAAATGGAAATGGTCGACCTGCCAAAAGGATGAGAAATGCCAAGTATGATGAAAGTAATGTTGTAGAAAAACAAGATGAGTTGTATCTTATTTCTGCTCTATCCACTACTCCGAAAAAGTTGGATCATTGGTTGATTGATAGTGGTGCCTCAAGGCACTTCACTGGATACAAGGAGGCCCTCCCAAATTTGGTTGAAAAGAAGACTAATTTGAAGATCATACTTGGAGATAATGCCACCTACCTCGTGAAAGTGATAGGTATTGTCACTCTTCACTTGAATCAAGGTCAAACAATTCATCTAAAAGAAGTGTTGTATGTGCTCTAATTGAAGAAGAACCTGGTGTCTATTTTTGCAATGGAAGATATAGGCATCAAGGTAGCATTCATTGATGGAAAGGTACATATTTGGCAAAGAAACACTAAAGATGCATTTACTCTTGGATTTAAGGTTTATGGTCTCTATCAAGTTGGAGGAAGTACTTTGGGAGCTTTGGCAAGCGATACTTCTCTTCAATCCGAGCTATGGCACTGGAGTTTTGCCCACTTGCATTACAAAGCTTTACCTAGGGTAAGGAAGATGGTCACAGGTATGCCCAAGTTTAACATGAACCATGAAGGTGTTTGTCAAGGTTGTGTAGTTCGGAAACATACAAAGGCACCATTCCCTTATAGCGAGAGCATCACAACCGATATTCTTCAATTGGTCCATTCTGACCTGTCTAGTACTGTAACATCGTTGGGAGTATACCTATATTATGCAATCTTTGTGGATGAATTTTCATGCAAAACATAGATCTATTTCTTAAAGAAGGAGGATGAAGTTTTCAAATGCTTCCGTTCATTCAAAGATTTGGTGAAAAATCAAACAGGGGAAGAAGATCAAGAAATTGAGGACCGACAATGGAACCGAATATGGATCAAATGAATTCAATGCATTTCGTAGATGTTAGTTTTTGTAGCATCGGATGTGTTCTAGCCACGAAATTTGGTGGAGAGGCTAGAATACATAAAATCTCCAAAACCCATAAATCAATTTTGGAAATTCCACCTAGAGATGACTTAATTAAATTATTAACCAACCATTTTAATATTTCTTAATTCTAAACTTAAGAAAATTGGTTAATTAGTCAGAATTAGTTAAGTCAAGGTGAGAATTCTCTAGAAACTCACGCAGATCGAGCCAAAAATGATTTGAGCCATCCTTTAAGATTTAATCTTGGTCGTTGGAGTTTTAACAAGTAGATATAAGAAGAGATCGATGTGGTGATGGAGAATACACCAGAGTCACTTGGAGAATTCGATTTTCCAGAGTAGTAGTAGCCAGTTGTCGAAGAGTTCGAGCTTCAATGAGGAAGCAGAGTCAGTGAGGGGTAGGGATAGTGAGGCTGGAGGAAGTTTTCAGGATCTAGTGAGTGCATTTGCAGAGGCAGAAGAGCCACAGTGAGGTTGACGCAGGCACTGCACAGTAGCCTCTACAGGCAGTTCGATTTGCAGATTTAGGAAGTCGTTTCAGTGTTTCGATGGCAGAAGAATTTTGCAAAAGTCGAGAGAAGCGTTTCCAAATTCAGTGGCAAATAGAAGAAGCAACTCAGATTGAGAACCAAATCGTACAAATTAGAGCCTACGCAGAGCCCACACAAAGGGTGATGCAAGGAAATTCGTTGAGGGTTTCAAACGCTAGTCTTCAGTGTCGGATTTGCTTGTTGGGTGAGGAAAAATTCTCACTAGATTTTTGCCAGTGTTTTTCTCTGTAGGATTTCTAGTTCCGGCATCCAGATTATTGTACTCAGATTTTACTGTTGCTTACTAATAAAATCCCTCAGCTGCTGCACTGGTTTTCCCAACTTGGGTTTTTCCAAGTACAATTGTCCAAAAATAACAGCGTCATTTTTATTGTGTGTGCTAGTATTTTCTCAGTTTCCAGCGTTATTATTTCCACAATATTTTATTTGTGAAGGTTGCAGTGTGAATTATTCAGTATTTGTCATAGCAAATAAATTGTTAAAACTAATTAACAATTAGAAGAATAACTTGTAGTTGTTGCAATAGGTTTATAGTTTTGGCATTTTCACATGGTATCAGAGCGTGAGTGATCGGTCGGGAAGCTGAGAAGCAAAGGAAAGAATTTCGCTACTCAGAGGGAGCAGTAGGCCAAAATTCCTAGAGGTTGCACAATTCATTGACAAGCAGGCCGAATTGTTGAGGCAGGAATTCAGTTTTCGATCGCAAGGTTGCAGAAAAGTCGAGTTGCCCGGGATAGTGATTCCAACATTGAGAGGGAGCAGCAGCAGCTTCGATTTTCGCTAAGTAGATTCCTTGGTTGGACACAGAGGGTTTTGCAATAGCAGAACCAACGTCGGGTGGAAGAGAAAAGCGCACACATCAGAGGGAAAATTTCTCTCAGGGAACTTTGAGTCTCAGAAGTTCGATTTTTACCAGGCAAATTGGCAATAGCAGCTAGCAAATCTGCTCATTTCGGGAGGGAGTGTGAGTAGCAGAGTAGCAGCCAAGCAGAGGGAAAGAGGGAGTTTTCGACTTGATCAAAGATGGCCACAGCCGGGCTTAGAGATCAGGATAGGTTGGATGGTGCTTTTAACTATGTCATCTAGAAGGCTAGGATGTCCTTCTTTCGAGATGAATATGACCTGAAAGCCTACATAAATAATGTGGTGGAAGTTCCCCAGGATGCAGATCAGCGCAAAGAATACAGGAAGGAGATGGCAAGGGCAAAGCCGTTGATCTTAGATGGAGTTTGAGACCATATAGTCTCACATTTGGCAAATAAAGGTACATCCAGAGAGATGTGGGTAGCTCTCTCCACGTTATATTAAGGTACTTCCGAGCAGTGGAAGATGTTCCTAGAAGAAAATTTGAGATGCATAAGGATGCAGAAGGGAGAACACATAGATCCCTTCCTCACCAGGATTCAAGAGGTCCGAGACCAACTTGCAATTGTTGGGGTAGCACAGCTAGTACGATTGGCACTAACAATGTCTCGAAGGATTGAGAAGTCTTCGTCCAAAGTATATTGGACAAAGACATGCTACCAGGATGGGGCAGAATGTGGGCCGACTTGCAAAAGCAGGAATTGAGGTGAGCTCTGCTAAAGAGCTCCATCAGTGGCAGCAGTAGCAGCAGACCGAAGGGGTGAAGGAGGAGGAGAATGTGGCCCTTGCATCAAAGAGCCCCAATCAAGGGCAGGGGGAGCAAAAGAAGAAGAAGAAGAAGGACCTATCTAAGGTCAAGTGCTTCAGGGGTGGCAAATTTGGCCACTACAGTACCCAGTGACCCCTCATAAAAAAGGACAAGCAGAAGAAGCAGGACCAGGGAGTAGCACATGTTGAGATAGATAGGTTGTCCTCCAGATTGGAGGAAGACTTCGCAATGATGGTAGCCATACCTCCAGGAGTGAGGTGGGGTGACTTGGAGTTGTAGCCCCAGAGAGCTACAGAGATTGAACAGGGTCATTGAGGAGTCCACCTCATGGATCATCACCTAGCTACAGGGGCCCACAATATTCAGTAGCAGGATGGATCTATACATCAGACCCTTCATCCATTGCACTGCTGCTTCCTGTACAACTGCCCATAACTCTACCACTGCCACTGCTACATCTGTACTACAACTCTCTCTCAATATGTTGCCTCATGCTTCCCATAGCACTGCCACTGCTAACTGTTGCACCACAACTCAGTTGCTAAGAAGTAAGCAACTGAAAATCTACCCAAAAAGCTGGCATGTTTGTCAGTCTGGATGCCTCGTGATGTTGAAGCTACCTCTACTGCTATTGCGTTGTTGCAATATGCTTTGTGCCTCTCGCACTGCTACATTCACTGCGCTGCTTCAGACTTTGGCACTCTAGCTCTGCCACTATCGCTCCATCACACCTTGCTCCAACCGGCACCTGTCATTTTGCTACTGTCGTTAAGGGCTCCCGTAGCCATATGTGATCCAAGAGTTAAGGCACCTCAAGGATCCTGCCCTTGCTATGTAGTTCTCCCGACTACAACTCAATGTCGCCCCACCTCTTCTCCAAAGGCGCATGAGCACTCATGGCACAATCGTCATCCTCGTCTTCCGTGTCAGCTTTTGCTGGAGCAACCTTTGAGTCAGAAGCCTCCTCCTTGCCCTTCTTCCAGGGGCACTGAGTGGCAAAATGTCCAAGTTCCCCACACTTGAAGCATCTGACCATGGAAATATCCTTCTTCTTTCTCTTTTGTTACCCTTGTTGTCTCGATGATGCGAGAGTTGCATCCTCCTCTTCCTTCTTGACCCGGGCTCCTTTGTCACTACTCCCTGCCTTGGTCAACCTCCTGATCTCTTCTTGTCGAAGAGCTGCCCACATCTCCTCCCAATTGGGGAGAGTCGCTCGGCCCAAGATACTTTGGACAAATGTCTCCCAGTCCTCGATGACTGCATTTAGGGCAGTCCTAACCATAAACTCGGGAACTGGTGTAGACCCCACGAAATTCAACTAGTCGTGAATCCCTTGCAACCTGAGGAGGAAGGGATCGATCTCTTCTCCCTTCTGCATCTCGTACTGTCGCAGCTGATTTTCTAATAGCATCTTCCGTTGTACGGAAGTGCCCTTATACAAGGTGGTTAGTGTTTCCCACGTCTCCCTTATTGTGTCCTTCTCGGCAATGTGTGGGGCCACATGATCTTTGACCCCATCTAGAATCATGTATTTAGCCTTCGCCTGGGCCTCCTCATACTTCTACAGTGGATCAACATCGACTGGAACAGCAACTACTTTCAAGGCATAGTCCTTGATGCGATCTTTGTCTAGGATTGCCAGGATCCTAGCCTTCCAGATGACAAAATTGGGTGCTCCATCCAGTCTGTCCTTATCCCTCAGTCCATTAACCGCCATCTCTGCTCAAAAAAATATAGGACTGGTTTTCTTCTCCCTCTCTTGTTGCTAATCCAGCAAGACTCGGATATGGATTTCTTTGGCTCAACAAACCGCTAAGGAACAAGCTCCTCTAGACTCCCTTTCAGTCCTGATTTCCTTCATGGAAATCCTCCTGCCAAATGTCAAATCACTCCTCTCCAATCCTCCTTTGTTGTTGCAACCCAGATCTAGATTTCTTTGGCTAGAAATCTGTCAAGGCAGTGACTCCCTCTACCTCAACTCTATCTCCACAGACACTGTTCTGCACCAACAGCAACAGCGTGCCACCAGCTCCACTGATCGAATCTGCTATGCTTCTCCAGCCCCGACAACTGACTATTTCGAGCCTCTCAAGCTCTATGCTCGCCCAGAGAGCTAACGCAATCACTGCATGAGCTCTTCTTGGGTTCTATGTCACCCTTTGCAAGCTTGAAATGCTGATGCGGGCACTATGTGAGCCTCTGCATCACTTTTCTAGCTCTGTGTCACACCTTCAACTCCTCCTCTGCCTCTGAAACGACGTTGTCACTCAAGGCAGGTGCTTCTCTGCAGCAAATTCTCTGGATCTCCCGGCTAGTGTCTTCAGTCTCCTATGATCTGCAATGGTCTGATACCATGTGAAAATTTCTGAATCTACACATCAGAAATCCTACTGCAATGACTGGTTTATCATCTCCTACTTGTTTTTACATTTAACAAGTTTATTTAATTACATAAACAGTGATGAAAACACTATTGCAGACTACGCATACATACAGATCATGAACTGAAATATAACGAGACAAATTCACAAGGGACACTGTTATTTTTGGACAGACGTCCCTGGAAAAACCCAATGCGGGAAAATCAATGCAGCATATAGAGGGCTTGTATTATTAAGCAAGCAAAATCTGAGTACAACAGGTTGCCTCTCACACTGACTAACCTTTCAGAGAAATCTTGGTAGCAAGAAATACATACGAGGGTTTACCTCGTTCTCCAAGTCACAACTGATCCACTGAATGGTTCACTCTGGCAAGCACTGCAAAAATCCCAACACAATCTGCTCTATGTGGGCCAGCATCTTGCCTCTAGGAGACTGTGTAACTTCTCTGCTGGATCGATTTGCTCATAGGAGCTTCGACTTCAGCGCTCTTGGCTCAGAACATCGAACTCCCAAAAAATCTCAAACTCTCGACAATTATCTCGCACTGCCACTACAAGACCCCTCTTGGCCTGCATCAGCTCTGCGTGAGCCCCTTCCTATGTTGCGTAGGCCTCTACGCTACCACTCTGATGCTATTGCTGCCTCTCTGCCTGGTACTCGTTTCGGAACTCCCTTCCGATCCAACTCTCTACTACTACCCCTCTCACTGCAACAGATCACTTGTTCGAATTTCTCAGCAAACCACGCCCCAGAAAAATCGAAGTGACTGATCTCTCAAGTGTATCTCCAACTGACCCTCAAGCCTCCTCTTATACTTTTCCTGTTGATAAATCAACAGTCGAGATTAAGTCCCTAATCAATGGCTAAGATTAAAACAAACTCGATCCTCATCACTTAGAAGTTTCTCACCCATATTCTTATTAATACGCATTAATAATTTTATTTTCCCAAGTTTCGACTTAGGAACCTATTAAAAATATTAATTATTTTAATAACTCCTCATCCGAGTGGAATTTCTCCAAACGATTTATGGGTCTTGGAGATCTCATGTGTTCTAGCTCCTCCATAAAATTTCGGAGCTAAAGCACATCCGATGCTACCCAAAATTAACAGTGTCAAAGCAACTTAACGAACCACAAGATCAAAAATTTAAAGCTTAAATGTATGAGTGTTTTAGGTGTAAAATTCAAATATCCTTGTAACTTGAGCAAAACAAGCAAGTGTTAGATCTAAATATCCTGATCAGCAATAATATTTCGGAAAATTACATGACTTATTAGACTTATGACAGCAGCAAGAAAATCACTTTAGATCATGGAATTTACCAAATATATGAGACGAAAAAATTCCAAATGATTAGCAGATGTAAATTTATGAATTTAGGCCACTTCAAAATGGAGTATTTAGTGATATGTCAAATCTGAAATATTTGGGGTTTTGGGGTTCAATTTATTTTTTTATTTTTTTTTTAATTGGGTATTTGGGTTTCTATTCTAAATTTGTTTTAGGTTTGAGGAAGAAATTGGCATTGGAGACCTCAGAAATCCTAGACATCTAAGGTTATCAGAGTATTTTTTACAAGTTGCTTATTTTCAAATCAGGGAAGAAACCCATTTTCTGAAGGCCCTAGCCCTTATCCAATGCAGAGGGATATGTTATCGAGTTTTTTCTTTGATGAATGGCTAAAAATACTTTAGAAACTCAATGCACACTATGTGAAGATTCAAGAATCCACCCGAATCACTACTGCAACAAACTAATATTACTTCTCATACTTGTTAATCGATGCAAGTCATTTATTGTGTTCTACTGTAAATATCGAAGTAAATACAACTGCAGCGTTCACAACTTTAAATAATATGTGGAAACAAGAACCAAGCAAGAAAGAAATAGCACACAAGAGTGACAACGTTGTTTTTGGACAAATGTCCCCGAAAAGCCCAATGTGGGAAAATCGTTGCAGCAACTAAGGGTTTGCATTATTAAGAAGAGTAGTTTCTGAATACAATTCTTTGGATGCCCAAATTGGCAATCCTATACAGAGATCTAACTAGGCAAAAAGGTAGTGAGATGATCTCACACTGTCACTGGAAGATCCGGCACTGATTTGCGCTGGAGATGAGCCTTTGCACTGCCTCTGCGCAGTACTGCGTCACACCCACGCAGTTACTGCGTCACTGCTGTTAGGACTGCGATGCACCTCCGCTAGATCCTCTGCTCACTGGAAACTTCGGCCCTCTGGCCTCTCGGTCTCACACCTCGACTCTGGCACTAGATCCCGATTGTTCCTTAGCAAAATTTCGGACTCCCTCTGAAGCTCTGCGTTGCCACAACGTAGATCTGCATGGCCCTGCATCAACCTCTCTAGATGTCTTTCTACCCTCTCTACCTCGTACTCTCCAGATCAGGAAAACTTCCTCTGGAAACTATCCCTACCCCTCACTACAAGAAATCACCTCGATCACTTCTCTGGCAACTACTACACTGCTCTCTTGAGAAAATCGATCTTTGATCTCTCACTCGATGCATCTTCCAAATGCCCATCAAACCTCTTCTTATAATCTTCTCATTGAGTAACCAACGGCCCAGATTAGATTCTAATCAATGGCTCAGATCATTTTGGCTTGATCCTCGTCTTCTTCTAGAACTTTTACTCCCAATTTAATTAATACCCCTTAATTATTTTAATTTCCTAAGTTTAGACATAGCCACCCACTAAAAATAATTAATTATTATAATAAAACTGTCTCCGGGTGGAATTTCCCAAAACGATTTCTGGGTATTATGGAATACATGTGTCCTAGCCTCCCTGCAAGTTTTGAGTCTTAGAGCACATTCGATGTTACCGGAAATCAACACTCCCTCTTAGCGAGGAATGTGCTCTAGTAATGCAACTTGTTGAAGCATCACCCTGACTCTGTAACATATTCCTCTGCGTTGTTAATGTCTGACATCACTGGCCATCAACTACTACGCAAATGATGCATCTGTTTGTTGTTGGCCCTGCCATTGTCAACACTGCATCTACACTGCAACCCTCACAAATGTTGCATTTGTGTTGTTGCTAGCCCTGCCACTGCCAACACTGCATCTGCACTGCAACCTTCTCCAACTATTGTTGCTGCTGCTACCACAGAAAAGGAAAAGCATCCAAAATATTGAACAAGTGTTCAGCATGATGCATTTGTTGCTGGAGTTCTGACTGCTGCTAGTCTCTGCGCTAACGCTCTGAAGCCTCTACGTTGTTGCTAACTCTGCACTACGCCAACTGCACTGTTGCCAACTCTGCTATGCACTGCTTAGTCTTTGGTGCTCCTAGCCACTGCAACAGTCACTTCGGCACTCCTCTGCACCAACTGACACTGGTCCATCCTGCTACTTCTGATATGGGCTCCTGTAACAAGGTATTGATCCGAGATGTGGACTCCTCAAGGATCTTGTCCATATGTAGTTCTTTCGAACTATAGTACTAGATCACCCCACCTCTCCCCCGAAGGTATCTGGGCAATCATGGCGAACTCCTCTTCCTCGATCTTTGCAGTTGCAGCCTGCGAATCATGTTTCTCGTCCTTGTCCTTCTTCTTGAGAGGACACTGTGTAGCGTAGTGACCAAATTCACCACACCAAAAACATTTGATCTTTGAGACATCTTTCTTCTTCTTCTTCCGCTACTCCTGCTGCCCCTTTGATGCAAGGGCTACATTCTCTTCCTTCTCCTTGGGCTTTGTCCCACTGTTGTTGTTGCCATCAAGTTTGCACTTGACCTAGTCTTGCCTCATCTCTTCCTGCTAAAGAGCGGCCCACATTCCCTCCTAATCCAGCAATCTCTTTCTGCCCAGGATACTCTGGACAAACACTTGCCATTCTTCTGAAACTGAATTCAGGGCCAACCTCACTATCTTTGTAGGTTGAGGTGTTGATCCTACAGCTGCCAACTAAGCTCGAACTTCCTGAAGCTTTGATAGGAATGGATCAATGCATTCCCTTTTCTCCATCCTTGTTGACCTCAGCTTCTCCTCCAAGTACATCTTCCGCTGCTCGAAAGATCCTTGATATAGCGTAGCCAAGGCATCCCACATCTCTTTGGTCGTCCCTTTGCCAACAATGTGACATACAACATGATCCCTCACTCCATTGAGGATAAATTGCTTGGCCTTCGCCATCTTAACCTTGTACTTCTTGAGTCGATCTACATCACCAGGTACAGCTACCACACTGTCGACATACATCTTGAGATCATGCTCATCCAAAAGGCATGAGATCCTAGCCTTCCTGATCACATAGTTGAATGCTCCATCCAACTGATCTTGATCCCTCACTCCATTAGTTGCCATCTCTGCCAGCAAAATGTCGAATTGTCTCCTCTCTCCTCTGCGCTGATGCTAGGCTGGCCTACGCACTCCCTGCTAGAGTTAGTAGATTTGCTCCTCTATATTGTTGCTCTACAAATGATAAATTGAATTCCCTGGTTGGGAATTCTCTGAGGAAGAAATTCCCTCAAATAGTGTCTCCTTCCCTCTTCTAACATTTTTTTGCCCCAGCGACTGTTGCAGAAAACTGCGTCTCACCAGAAAACAACTTTGCACTGAAGCCTCTGCTGCGCTACTCCCTCTACCACTGACAAATCTCGATCTGGAAATCTTACCTCTCTGTCAACTCACTCAAAGAGAGATTTTCCTTGAGAATCTTGCCCTCCTGGCTTGGACTGCGCAAACCCTCTGGGGATTCGATCTCCTGCCTATGTAGCACTTCGATCTTCCTCCTTCTCTTCAGCGTTGAGCTCTTCAAGTCTGCTCTCTTGCTTCACCTGTGCTCTGATACCATGTGAAGATTCGAGAATCCACTGAATCATTACTGCAGCAAACTGATATTACTTCTCCTACTTGTTAATTGATGCAAGTTATTTACTGTGTTCTACTGTAAATATCGAAGTAAATATAACTGCAGCCTTCACAACTTTATGCAGAAACAAGAATTGAGCAAGAAAGAAATAGCACACACAAGTGACATCGTTGTTTTTGGACAAATGTCCTCGAAAAAACCCAATGTTGGAAAACCGGTGCAGCAACTGAGGGTTTGCATTATTAAGCAATAGTTTCTGAATACAATTCTTCGTATGCCCAAACTGGCAATCCTATACAGAGATCTAACTGGGGAAAGAGTAATGAGATGATCTCACACTGTCACTGGAAGATCCGTCACTGATCTGCAATGGAGATGAGCCTCCGTGTTGCCTCTACATAGTACTGCGTCACACCCGCGCAGTTACTGCGTCACTGCTGTTGGGACTGTGTTACACCTCTTCTTGATACTCTGCTCACTGGAAACTTCGGCCCTCTGGCCTCCCAGCCTCACACCCTAGCTCTAGCACTAGATCCTTATTGTTCCTCAGCAGAATTTCAAACTCCCTCTAAAGCTCTGCGCTACCACAACGTAGCTCTACATGGCCCTGCGTCAACCTCTCTGGACGTCTTTCTGACGATTCTGCCTTGTACTCTTTGGATCAGGAAAACTTCCTCTGGAAACTATCCCTGACCCTCACTGCAAGAAATCACCTTGACCACTTCTTTCGCAACTGTTGCGTTATTCAAGAAAATCGATCTCTAATCTCTCACCCGATGTATCTTCCAAATGACCATCAAGCCTTCTCTTATAATCTTCTCGTTGAGTAACCAATGGCCCAGATTAGATTCTAATCAATGGCTCAGATCATTTTGGCTTGATATTCATCTTCTTCTAGAAGTTTTACCCCCATTTTAATTAATACCCCTTAGTTATTTAAATCTCCTAAGTTTAGACTTAGGCACCCATTAAAAATAATTAATTATTTTAATAAAACTATCTCCGGGTAGAATTTCCCAAAACGATTTTTGGGTATTATGGAATACATGTGTCCTAGCCTCCCTACAAATTTTGAGGCTTAGAGCACATCCGATGCTACTAGAAATCAACACACTATAGCCTTAGCGAAGATTAAATCCACCATACAAATATTTGGGATCCAAGCAAAATAATTTTGGCCCAAGTTTGTGAACTTGGAGAACATGGACTGAAGTACCTATAAACATTATGTATTTATCTCAAGACAATTTGTTAATCATACAGGGAATCAAACCAATTAAGATTAGCCCAAAACTATCAATAGCATGATTTCATCTCCATCTAACGAAAACAGATCTTACCAATATTTAACATGTTGTTGCCTGGATTGTACAGGTATTGCGACAATGCTCAGGGTGGGGATCAAAGTGACAACCCCCATCCTGAGCATTGTCGCGGTTGGTTTTCTAGACCATATTGTGTCGCAGATGGGTTATGTGTCTTGAAGATCTAAAGCAAATGTGTATTCCCTCTTTGAGTCTTGTACAGGAAAAAATTTATGTATTAGAGGGTTGGAAAAATAATTAAATCCCCTCGTGTAAATTAATTAATTTTTCTAGCAAAACAAAATTAAATCCTAACCAAGTAAATTAATTAATTAGAGTCAAATTAAATTGTCTTGGGAAAATAAATTCCAAATGGAAAAATTCGTGGGTCTTAAAAGAGTCAATTTTTAAAGGTCCTCCACCAAGGGAATATTGTATATTTCAGGAAAATTTGGACCCTTGGACCTTGGTGGTTAAGTCAAAGTCAAATGTTTTAGGAAATTAGCTCAAAACAATTAATTTTAAACTAATTAAAATGGAATTAAATGATAAATTCGAAAATTCTTCAAAAATAAAACATAAAAATCAAAGGCCAAGATTAAAATATGTTGAAGTTTTTATCAACAGCGAAGGTCATTTTGACAAGGATCAAAATAACTAGCCGTTATTTTTCCATTTGGAGGATTCATCTATAAAATAGAGAATCAGTTGAGTCTCTAGTCATCTTGATCTCTGGCTAGAATTGTTGTTGAAGCATTTTGTAAGCTATTGTCCCACTGAGAACTGTTTTTTCTACTATAATAAAAGACTGGGGTGCAACTCGAGGTGTTCTTGTTCGTTGATCTGTGGTATGTATTGACTATAGGTTTCCTATGTGGTGCTTTATATTATTATTTTGAGATAATAAATAGTGTTTCCAGGTACTCAATCCTTAGTCTCCAAGTTCAGAAACTATGGGCAGGGTTATTCTGTTTGAATCCTTAGTTTTTATATGGTGGATTGAATCTTCGCTAAGGCTATAGTGGGCATAAATTTTCTAAAGCATTTTAGCCATTCTTTCAAGAAAAAAAAATATTATAAAAATTATTTTCTCAAAATCTATCGAAAAAACCCTTGTATAATTTGTAAATAATTTTGCAATTTTAATTGTCCACGGGGTCTTGGATAGACGGTGACCGGGCACTCTGTTAAGGCACTCCTTGATGTGAAGTCACTAGTTCAATTCCCCGCCCTGATCGAGGTGATATATTGACATGATGAAGATGAAGTCCTACCAAACTTACAACAACAAAAAATTGTAATTTTAATTGTAAATTATTTTTCTAACTTGGGTTGGGATTTTTAAATTCATTTTGTATATATTTGGGGTTTGGGTGTTGTAATTTTATTTTTGCAGGTTAGATCAAGGAGTCAAGTGGAAGAAGAGATAAATCTAGGCCCTTGAGCGTAAGATCTAGTCTCTTGGAATTTTTTTACAGAGTTTCCACGGAAGAATTCTCAGAAAATCAAAGAGCTGAAGATTTAAAAAAAAATTGAGCAAGGGTTTTGAGGTTTTCAGGGCTCCTAACTCCGGTTTTATCATCCAAACCCCCAACGTCACATCTCTGGCCTCCTGCATCAACCTTTTTAGCCTTCCTAAGGCTAGTTGTGACCTTAGGGGTTGCACCCTCCCTTCTTCTCCCTAGCTGCAGGCCCAAAAGGCCTTGCGGCCTCCTCTTCGGCCCTTCAGGCATGCCGCAGGCCCTTCGCCCCCTCCTCAGCCCTCCATCCAGCTCCCCTCGGCCTCCTCTCCTCTCTTCCCTTGGTCGCAGCCCTATAAGGGCTTGCAGCTCCCCTTCTTGGCCTTTAGGCCTTACTGCTTTTCCCTAGGGCTCTAAGGCCTCCCTATCCCCTACGCTAGCCTCATTAGGCATATTGTTGGCTCTTTGTGGCCATTTCCTTCATCCTTGAGCACTGATCTATCATTCTAGCCCTTTTATCCCCGGAAATTGGTTTTCCTTAGCCTTGTTTCCTATTTATTGGCCTATCTTGCCCTAGTTTGATCTGAAACCCTAGATCTGATGTTTTGGCACTAAATACTTGGCGGTTTTGCAAGCTCAAGGTCTCAAAATTCATATCTTTCAAGTGGCAACTTGGTCCCAAAGTTTCAACAAATTTCAACCAGACGATCTTCAAGGCCTTGCGCCTAGGATTTGGTCTCTAAACCCTTGTCTTACTTCAATTTTATTACAGCAGTCAAATCAATAATCTTTAAGCCCTCAAATCACATGTTAAATGGTCAAAATCACTTAAAATTGTAAAATCTAAATTTTCACAAGTATTGGCCACTTGGGCATCTTCAATTTGGCCTAGACCTAATTTTAAAGCTTGCTGGAATTTAATGCATAACTGCAAAATTCAGATCTAAATATTCCTGAAACACATTTTTAATTAAGGTCAATAATTTTGAATTTTCAACTTCCGGCAAAATTTTACTATTTTCAGGCATTTTGGGCATCATCTTTAGTATCACTAGCTTGTTGATCTGTGATTAATTCATTGTTCTAATAAATATATCAGTTCTAAAATTTACAGAATCACACCCCGTAAAAGCCCTAAAAATTGAATTTTTCAAATTTCAATTCATTTTTACTATTATTGGGCATATTGGCCATCTATCTTTGGCGTCTTTAGCTTGCTGATCTGTGGTTGTTTACTGCTGTAAATTAAACATCAGATCTGAAATTATCACTGAATACATCATCGTAAGGTGGTCTAAACAAGCTAATTTTACATTTGCTGGTCATTGAAAATTTTGAAGTTTCATGTGTTGGACAAATCTCACCATTTGACATGGTTTCCTCACTGTTGTCATAACATTGATAAAGTCTGAATTTTCTGAAGTATTATCGCTGATATAAATTGTCATAAACCCGAAATTGGCTTATCTCATATTGGCTTCAAAGGTTGTCTAACTTTGCAATCAAAATCTGAGTTTAATCTTGTTAATGAATAGAGTTGACTTGGGCTTCTAATTTTTGGCATAGTATCTTGTGTTAATAATCATTGGTGGATAAGTTGATTTATTTGTGGAATATTGTTGAAGTTTTGTTAAAAATAGCAACTGGGGCCAAACTCCATGTGGGTCTTCTTACTTATGGCAGCTGATTTTTCTTGGATTCCTCTTGTCGAGAGGTGTAAGATTGATCTAAAGATCATCTGATTCCGACATGTATTCATGGAAATATGAATTTATTTGTGTTATGTGACAATTCGTCAAGGTTGGTCAGCGACCAAATTACCCCATCTCAACCTCAACGTTGCACTGTAAATAAAGGTGGTCTTCAAGTCATTTACACACACTTCTCCTAAGATCTCTCTCCACTCGTTTGAGTTTGATGGCTAGAGAAATCAAAAGGGAGAAGCCCTAGACGCGGTTGATGGAGGAAGCCTAAATGCTGTCTTAGAGGAGGTCAAGCCATGCCCTAGCCGCAGAGAAAAGAAGGATCTGGCCGCAGTCCTAGAGGGGAGCTCTAGCCCTAGACGCAGTCAAAGGGAGCTTCTATACGCAGCCTATAAAGAGCCCTAATCCGCTGATCTAGGAGGCCCTAAATCCACAGTTACAATTTTCCCTAACCACAGTCAAAAGAGGTTCCAACCACAGTCAAGAGTGGCTCTTCTACGCAGCAAGGAGAGGTTTTCTATACACTGTCTAAGGGAGCTTCATCGTTGTCAAAGAAAGCCCTAAAAGATCCCTAGCTGCAGACAAAAGGAAGGCTTCTATACATAGTAAGACACAGTCAAGGGGAGGCTACTTCGCTGTATGAAGGAGGCACAATCGAGATCTAAATAAAGGCCTTAATCTGCAGTCAGGAAAGGTCATAATCTGCTGTCCTAAAGGCACTTATACGCGGTCCAGAAGAAGCCTTTATAAGCGGTAAATAAAGGTCCTTATACGCTGCCTGAAGTAACCCTTAAACATAGTCCTAAAGGAGCACTGATCCACTGTTAATAAAGTTCTTATTCACAGCTACGTAGAGAATCTCATTCACAGCAAAGGCAGCCCTATAACGCAGGAGATGTCTTATCACAGCATTTCATGTTTGCTGTAGGTGGCTGTGTGATAAGGAAGTTGGTATGGGCATGTCATAAGAATTGTTTGCTAAGGTAAACATATTGAAGGAATGTGTTGAAGTCTGCTCCATAGATCAGCATTCATTCTCAGTGAAGATGATTGCAAGTGTTGCTGCATTGATGATGTTTTGAAGACATTTTCTTCGGTGTTGCTATGTGCTAGGCCACAAGCCATAGCACCATAGCAAGGGTTACCTTGGGGCTGTTGTCTTAGGACTGTTTGGAAATTGTTCAGATCAGCCATTCATCACAGTCAAGGGAGTTTGGGGTTGCAACCAAAATTGCTGGAACAGCTACCAATCGGAGTAAGGTTGCACCAGGACATGCTGCAGTGCTCTTCATGATTGAAGACTGTCATAATCATGTACTTTCTACTGCTGTCATAAAATCTCAGATTTGTGTATTTGTACTATTTCTCTTTCTGTTGAACTGTTGAAGAATATAAGAAGAATTGATCAAGGGTTTCCCCACATTGGGGTTTGTCCCTGGCTGGTGCCACATCTTGTGTCCTCTTGTCTTGGCTTGTCTTCTGTTGTTTATGTTTATGTTCTATCTGCACTTTACTATCATGCTGATGTGATTGCTAATCCAAATATTGTTATTGGGCTAATATGAAAAATTGAAGTAAATTGCTCTAATCATAGAACATACCTAAAACTAACATGGTATCAAAGGTGAGGTGAAGACAAATCCCAAGCAAGAGTGAAAGAGCAATCACCGAAGAGAGTTGGACAAGGTCAAAGGCTCAATGGGTTCCTCATCCCTCTTCCCAGCTGAAGACAAGCTCCGTGAAAAGTTTGACTATCACGGATGGAAGATGTCTCTGGATCTGACATTGGAAGAGCAAGAAGTGTTGGATTATGTGAAGGGTAAAATCCCTGAGCCTCCATCAAATGCACCTGCTACTACAAAGAACAAGTACACTAAGGGTGAAGTCAAAGCAAAGAAGATTATTAGAGATTCCATTGACAAGCATCCGGTAGCCTACATCTCCGATTTGAACACCTCCAAGGAGATCTACGACAGATTGGTAAGCATGTTCAAAGTTAGTGATGCAAATCAAATTTTGTTCCTTGAAAATAAGTTGAAGGATATTAAAAGGGAAAGGACGAGGATATTCAATCCTACTTCTTAAGGATCACCTAGATCAAGGATGATCTTCTATCGATTGGAGAAATAATATCTGACAGGGAACTTACTATCACTACTCTTGGAGGACTCCCACCCAAGTGGTATATATTTACAACCATTATTCTCAATAATGATTGAATTCCAAGGTTTGAAAAATTGATGTCAAGATGCATTCAAGAAGAAACCAGGATGGTGGAGCAAGAAATGCCTTCTAATAGAGGCAGCCCTATTGCTTTCTCCTCTCATGCCAAAAGGAGAAATAATGCAAGGTCTAAAGGTCATTTCAAAGGAAAGCCCGGATCAAGGGTGGAAGGAAAGGCAGATGCTTTGCTTGCAATAAGTTTGGCCACTATGCAAGGGATTGTCCAAATAGAAGGGACACATCACATGATGATGATCACAATCATTCTAGGGGCAACAACATTGATCGAAGGAATGAAAGATTCAATGACAAAGGAAAAAGGAATGCGGGACATCATGGAAATGGTCGACCCTCCAAGAAAGAAAGGAAATCTAGGTATGAAGAATCAAATGTTGTTTCTGATAAAAAAAAGGAGTATTATCTTATATCAGCCCTCTCCACTACCTCTCCTCCGGACACTTTGGGAAATTGGCTTATTGATAGTGATGCTTCAAGGCACTTCACCGGATACAAGGAAGCTTTCTCTAATTTGATAGAGAAGGAGACAAACTTGGAGATTATTCTTGGAGACGAAGCCACCTATCCCGTAAAGGGTGTGGGGAATGTTACTCTTCAATTGGATCAAGGTAACTTGATTCATTTACAAGAAGTTCTATATGTACCTGATATCAAGAAGAACCTGGTGTCCATTTCGGAAATGGAAGACAAAGGTTACAAGGTGGCATTCGTTGATGGAAAGGTACGTGTTTGGAAAAAGAATTTTAAAGACACTTTTACTCTTGGGTTCAGGATTGGCAATTTGTATCAAATTGTAGGAACTCCATTGGGGACCATGTCGTGTGACACATCTCTTCTATGGCACCAGAGGTTTGTTCTTCTTCAATATAAGGCCCTACCCAATGTGAATCAGATGGTGACAGGGATGCCTGAATTCAAAAAGGAGCATGAAGGTACATGTCCAAGATGTACCGAAGGAAAACTTACAAGGGGACCATTCCCCTCATGTAATAGCGAGACCACAGATGTGGAACAACCCGAGCGGTTTGAGATTCATGATCGGGAATCTCATGTATGCAGGTTGAAGAAAGCTCTCTATAGTTTGAAGCAAGCACCCCGTGCTTGGTATGAGAGGATCGATAGCTATCCGATGAAGCTGAGATTCACTAGGAGTGAAGCCGATCCAAACCATTGCGTTAAGGTTGTGGATGATAGACCTCTCATACTAGTACCTTATGAGGACGACCTCTTTCTAACAGGTACAGACCCTCTCATTTGCAAAAGTAAGAGGGAGTTGGATTCTGAATTTGGAATGGTGGACTGCAAGCCTGTTACTACCCTGATGGAGCTTAACTTTAAGAAGTTATGCGGTAGTGTTGTTGGACCTGATTTGGGAAATGCCTCTGAGTTTCATCTACTCATAGTAGCATTGATGTTCCTAGTGAACTCTCGTCTGGATATCTGTTTTGCAATTAGCATGTTGAGCCAACATATGGCTGAGCCTCATCACTCTCATTGGATTGGTGCCAAGAATCTTCTGAGATATCTTCAGGGCACAATCACTCATGTACTGAGATACATTGCTGGAGCTGTGAGGCTGCATTGTTATTCTGATGCTAATTGTAAGAGCACTTTTGGGTACAGTTTCTTTTTGAGTTCTGCTTCGATATCCTCGATGAGCAGGAAGCAAAAGTCAGTTGCTTTAAGCACCGTTGAGGCCGGATAGATAATTGTGAGTATGGTCTCGTGTGAAGCTGTCTAGTTGAGGAAGCTCTTCAGTGAGCTATTTGGACACGTGTTGGATACCACCGTGATCTTCTGTGACAACCAGAGTGGGATTCGATTGTTGAGGAATCCCGTGTTCTATGATCATTCCAAGCATATAGACATCCGATACAACTTTATCTGGGATATGGTACAACGAGGAGCAATAAGGCTCCATCACATTGGGACTGATGTGCAGATCATCGATCTTCAGACGAAGCCCCTGGGAAAGGTCAAATTATTGACTTTCCGAGAAAAACTAGGAGTCGTGGAGAGACCCTCTCCTGAGGGTCCTGTATGAAATGGACATTGAGCTCTCAGAGCTCCGGGCGGCTTGGGGGTACTTCTTGGAGCAATGAGCAACCATAGGGTGAGTGGTTCAGCCTTCCACTAGTGGTTTGTTATGTAGGTAGGATGAGTGGTTCATCCTTCTCCTGCTGAGACACAATCACAGGGTGAGTGGTTCAACCTTCCCCTGGGATACCCTTGGCAACATGTAGGTAGGATGTGTGGTTCATTCTTCTCCTACTAAGACATCCTACCCATGCAATCTGGGACTCATGGGATGTACCTCTCATCTGGCCAATGAGTAGGGAAATGAGGACAAGGACCATAGTAGTACCGATGGATGCATCGTGTTACTACCGTACTCCCTTGCTAGGGATGATATTGGTCTGGGATCAATTGGAACTGACTTCGGGTCAATAGGAGTGATATAACTCACTCTCTTTTGGAACTGATTTCGGGTCAGTAAGAGTGGTATGATACACTCCCTTTATTTGGAACTGATTTCGGATTAGTAAGAGTGGTATGACACACTCTCTTCATTGGGACTGACTTCGAGTAAGTGGTTCAGTCTTCCCCTATTGGTTTGTTGTGTACAGGGTGAGTAGTTAAGCCTTCCCCTGCGATACCTCTTGGCAACATGTAGGCAGGATGAGTGGTTCATCCTTCTCCTGCTGAGACATCCTACCCATGCAGTCTAGGACTCATGGGAAGTACCTCTCATCTGGCCAATGAGGATAGGGACCATAGTACTATCGATGGACGCATCATGTACTACCATACTCCCTATGCTAGGATGATATTGATCTGGGATCAATTGGAACTGAGTTCGGGTCAGTAAGAGTAGTATGAGACACTCTTTATTTGGAACTGATTTCGGATCAATAAGAGTGGTATGAGACACTCTCTTTATTTGTAACTGATTTCGGATCAGTAAGAGTGGTATGAGACACTCTCTTTATATGTGACTGACTTCGGGTCAGTAGAGAAAGGTATGATACATTCTCGATCACTTCTTCTTCTTCATAGTTCAGCAAAGCAATGCAGAGAAGTGCACTGATGGCAGAGATAGTACTAACTGGCAGATGGATTAGCAGATGGAGTTCTCCCTAATTTAGAGAGAGTGTTCAAATTGGAAACTAGGGCCAAACTCCATGTGCGTCTTCTTATTTATGGCAGCTGATATTTTTCTTGGATTCCTCTCGTCGAGAGGTGTAGGATTGATCTAAAAATCATCCAATTCCGACATGTATTCATGGAGATATGAATTGATTTGTTATGTGACAATTCGTCAAGGTCAGCCAGCGACTAAATTACCCCATCTCAACCTCAACGTTGCACTATAAATAGAGGTGGCCTTCAATTCATTTACACACACACTTCTCCTAAGATCTCTCTCAACTCGTTTGGGTTTGGTGGCTAGAGAGATCAAAAGGGAGAAGCCCTAGACACAGTTGATGGAGGAAGCCTATAAGTTGTCTTAGAGGAGGTCAAGCCATGCCCTAGCCGTAGAGAAAAGAAGGATCTGGCCGCAGTCCTAAAGGGGAGCTCTAGCCCTAGACGCAGTCAAAGGGAGCTTCTATACGCAGCCTATAAAGAGCCCTAATTCGCTAATCTAAGAGGCCTTAAATTCACAATTACATTTGCCCTAACCACAATCAAATAAGGAGGTTCCAGCCACATTCAAGAGTGGCTCTTCTACACAGCAAGGACAAGATTTCTATACGTTGTCGAAGGGAGCTTCATCGCTATCAAAGGATCGTTAATCAAGCCTTAGCCTGCTTCTTGTTGGCCTCCTTCCCACAACCTACCTTGGAACCCAGATTCAAAATAGTTAAGGGAAAGTTACATCTAGATTAGGCATTTAACTAAAAATAACCAAGATCTCTGCATCACACATAGGTCAAAGGGTTTACACATCATTTAGGTTAGTCAATCATCTCAAGCACCAGATGTTCATCCGGTCATTTGGTTCCAATTTACTATAAGCAAGAATTTGTGACTCCATTAAGGCACTAGTCTCATACTCTAAAATCTAATTGAATCAATAACCTTGCTTAAATTCAACCAAGTGGCTTGGCCACTCATCCATTTCTCCCAAAACAAGTTCGTTTCCAACTTGTTTTCCTTCATCTCATTCCATAGGGACTACCCCCCCATAGCCTCTTGTTGGGAGACAGCTAGAATGGAGTGGGCGGGGATCAGAGTGACAGCCCCCATCCTGAGCATTGTAGCAGTGCCTGTACAACTGAGCAACAACACAACACAACATAGGAAAGTCTGTAGTCAGTACATACCACAAATCATGAACATGGAACACCTTGAAATTGCACCCCAAAGTCTTTATTATGAAAGAAAAATTGTTCCCAAGGAGACAATAGTTTACATGAAAGCTTCAGCAACAATTTTCTAGCCAAAGATCATCATGCTAGAGACTCAAATGATTCTCTAATTTATAGTCGAATCCTCCAAGTTGAAAAATAACAGCTAGTTTCTTTGATTCTTGTCAAATAATATCAGTCGTTGATAAACTCTTGAAGATCTTTTAATCTTAGCCATCAAATTTTTAATTTTGAGGAATTTTCTAATTTCTCATTTAACTCTATTTTTATTCACTCAAAAACAATTATTTTGAGTTAATTTCCTCAAAAATTTGACTTTGACAAGGTCCAAGAGTCCAAATTTTCTTGAAATATACAATATTCCCTTAGCTGAAGACTTTTAAAAATTACTTCTTTTAAGACCCACGAATTTTTCAACTTGGAGAATTAATTTTCCTAAGACAATTTAATTTGACTAATTAATTAATTTTTTGGCTTAGAATTTAATTATTTTTGCCAGAAAAAATAATTAATTGACACTTGAGAGGTTTTAATGTTTTTTCCACCCTCTAATATTTTAACCATGGTGTCTAAGTATGAGGGACCATGCATTAAAATATTTTTTACATGAAAAATTTTACAATTCAACCCTCAATGGGAAAATACCCGTTCGTCTTAGATGCTCAAGATCAATGTTGTGAACATTGTGATTAAATCGCGATTTGTTCGCTCCGACGATTTAATCGCTGATGTTTTCAGCGATTTTTTTATTTTCAAAAAATCGTGATTTTTTCAAAATAATCGCGATCCGATCGGTAATAATCGTGATTGGCGGAAACAGCAGGTTTTAAAGCTGATTTTTGGTTTTTGTTTGTCATTTTTTTCAGACAGTGGGCAAGTTTGAGGGTTGGGGAAGAGAGGAACTTGACTACAAGGGCAGAGGAGGAGAAAAGCGAAAGATTTTAGCATCCCAAGCAAGAAAAATTCGAGTTTGGACCAAATTTCTTCAGCAAAGCATGGTTTCCAGGTATGGACACCAAATTTGACCATTTTTTTTGTTTTTTTCTT
>APFE031578886.1:56597-76698 GCA_000404065.3 Pinus taeda
ATCCCTTGACTCTTTTTGAATTTAAGTATGGGGGTTTACGCAGTGCATTATATTAGATATCATTTTGGGATTCAACTGCGTTAAGTAAGTCATTCACGTATGACCATTTCCATGACTGCGTCCTAGATCTAGAGCACGTAGAGCTAAGGCATCACCTTCTAGGAGTTGTGTTCTTCCCCATGGCAACATCTAACGCAGCTCTTCTTAGGGCAGCATATCTCTTAGGATCTCTCCTCCCACCAAAACCCAAAGACAAGTGGAGAGGAGGAGATCACAAGAAGAGTGTGTGCAAATGACTAGCAAGCCACCCCTTTTTATACTAAAACGTTGAGCACATGTAGGGGCAATTTGGTTGTTGGCCGACCTTGACGAATTGTCACATAACACAAATAAATTCATATCTCCATGAATACTTGTCGGAATCGGATGATCTTTAGATCAATCCTACACCTCTCAATGAGAGGAATCCAAGAAAAATATTTGTTGCCATAAATAAGATGACTTACATGGAGTTTGGGCCTAGTTGCCAATTTTAACAGAAAGCTATTCCATTTTCTAGCAAGAGGGGCAAAGGAAATCAGTGGTATTAGTTATTTGGTTCATTTCATTGTATATGACATTATGACTCATGATATGAGATACATTATTATATTTTTTGTTAATTTTTTGAGGCTGAGTTGGGACTTTGGACTTACTATTCAGGACATGATTCACTATTATGTGTGATGTAGCACTAGAAATGATATTACACATCTTATATATTAGTTCTTTTATCATATATATGTGTCAATGCATTTATTTTATGTTGTAGTTGCTTTAGATATTAAAAAAATTGAAAAAAAAAAATGAACAGTTTTGTATTTTCCGTTTTTTCCCGATTTTTCCTGATTTTTTCCCCTTGCCGATTTAATCCCAATCGCGGTGTTCGCAACATTGCTCAAGACACATACCCCATCTGTGACACAACATGATCTAGTAGACCAAGTGATTTGTAATAAAATAATTTAGCTAACTAGCTTAAATTATTCCCAAACCACTTTTACATAAGATTCGACTAGAACACTAGGACTTACCTAAGCCTTTGACGAAGAATTCCACCCTAGCTTTGGGGTGAGGCTAGAGGGAAAAACTTTGCCAGTCATCTATGTTTAGAAACATACATGAGTCAGCGAGACGAAAAACCTCCTAAAATGAAACTTTTCGCCAAAATAATAGGCTTACCTAGGTTATTACATACACTCAAGGTCTTACTAGGATCATATACATTACATAACTTACAAAATGGGTTTGTAATGACGCATAAGACTATTGATAAATGATCTATTCCTGCTAAAAAAAAAAAAAAAAAAAAAAAAAAAAAAAAAAAAAAAAAAAAAAAAAAAAAAAAAAAAAAATTGTACTTCTGCTTCCTTGAAATTTTGACAAATATGAGTGCAACATCTGGCTCCATATGGGGACACATTTCTTCCATGAAGTGACGTGAGAGCCCCAAAATCCTGCACCCAAGAAAACAAACGTCCATCAAATAGATATCCATTCGAAATCGAAATCATCATGTATACATAGAAAATGTCGTTGGAATAGAAAAATCTATTATAACAAACTGAAATATAAAAGACATAATATAAATGCGTGAAATAAAACTATCTCATGACATGAAATAAAAAGGAGTAGGGTTAGAGATACTATACAAAGATGCCCTATGGCAGTGATGTCTTCAACATAGTGCATGTTGAGCATCTGCCGACTTTCCGGCAAGTGTGTGGGTTGTTTCTCGGATGTGCCATGCTGAATTCTAACAATGCTAGGACTTTGTCTTATCCGAATATCGAGTTGCTCCCAAGCATCAGATGCATCAAACTTCTTCCTTCTTCTCTTTCGCGTTTTACGTTTGCTCTCGGTAGGATGCGATGTTGATGTCGATGCGATTGGAGTGCAACTTTCTATCTAATTTGGATAATGCTCATCTGGAATATTTGGAAAGTCCATGACTTTTGTGACCTGCTCTTCTTTATTTTCATGACCCTGCTCTGTCAACACCGTTGGATCGGTGTTGTAATCATCGATCTGATTTCCTTCAATTTCCTTCCTGCCTAGGTCATCTTCATTTATGTTGATTTGGGGTAGCATCAGATGTGCTCTAGCCACGAAATTTGGTAGAGAGGTTGGGGCACATGAGATCTCCAATACCTAGAAAGGGTTTGGGCAGATTCTAAACAAATCAGGAGATATTAAAATAAATAATATTTTTAATGGAGTCCCTAGGTCTAAACTTAGGGAAAATAAAATATTAATGCGTATTAATATGAATCTGTGTTAGAATGGTCCAAAAGACATGGATCAAGCCAGATTTAATCTTAGCTATTGATTAGGGTCTCAATCTCGACCGCTGATATGTCAATAGAAAAAGTATAAGAGGAGGCTTGAGGGTCACTTGGAGAGAACACCAGAGTGATCAGTCATTCTATTCTCTAGAGCGGGGTTTGCTAAGAGAGATAAAATCAGTGATCGGAGAGCAGCTGAGGGGCATTGAGTACAAAGAGACAGAGAGGCAGAGATAGTGCCTGGAGAGCAGCAAAGCAGCCAAAGAGAGTGACGCAGGAGCAGCCATTGCTCATGCAGGGCCACGTAGAGGCAGCTAAGTGCTGCGCAGAGCACCAGAGAGGCCAGCGTAGCTAACGCAGAGGGTCAGAGAGCTGACGCAGGGCCTCCTAGGGCTAATGCAGGGCCAGTGCTAGGCTAGAGAGGCTGACGCAGTCCAAATTGGGCAAACACTGGGGTCTTTGGGGCAGATTGGTGCTGAGTAGCTAAAGAAGGATTATCCGAGGTTTCAACCAGTAGATTTGTCAGAAACTGTGAGGTATTACTGCCAAGGAAATTCTGTGTTGGGTAGGCCAGTTTCGGCACCTAGATTGTACTTTGATATTGTTTAATAAAAAAACCCCTAGATAGCTGCATCGGTTTTCCCACATTGGGTTTTTCCGGGGACATTAGTCCAAAAATAATGGTGTCATATAGTGTGTTTGTTTTTGTTTCTTTTAGTTGCTGATCTGTAATATGTTGAGCATGCACTAGTGTTTATTTTCAGTATTTACATTGTAATAACTTGTTAAGGAAAATAACAAGTAGGTAGGAATAAATCAGATAAAGTGCATGAAGGGTTTCTAAGTAAGTAAATTTAGAAACTTCAACCGTTTAACCATTTCTCACTGGAATCAATGACTTCTTTATAATAAGATAAAGGCTGCTTTGGGGAGCTAGGAGGTTCCAGCACTGGATCCTTTGGTTTTGGATGAACTTGCAATTTTTCCATCTTTAGTAGTTTACTTTGAAGAGTGGTCTGCTCAATTCTTATGGGCTTCATTTCATCAGCATGTATCGATTCCATAATTTTCATTTGTTGTATGTTATCAGCCTCTATGTTCTTAAACAATCTCTGCAGCCTATCCTTAATGGCATTCATTTGGTCGAAATGTTCATCCTTAATAGTGTTGATTTCCTTGGCATGGTTTTTTTTTATGGCAATCAAATGGTCTTGCATGGTGGTCATCTAATTAGTCTGCATGATTTTCAGTTCCACGACATGTTTTTCTTCTCTAGCTAATAACCTATTCTGAAGAGAGACTTGATTAGCTTCCATGTCCTTTAACATTCGGTTATGGTTTTCTTGAATAGAACTTATTTCTTTCTTATGATCTGTTTTTATGGAGCTTAGCTCCTTAACATGCTCTTCCTCTAGGGCATCCATCATGTTCTAAACATTGACCCTTTGATTATACTCAGTAATCTCCATTGCCTGTAACATGTTTCCCATGGAGCTCATTTCTCTGGCATGATCTACTATCAATCTTGCTTGACTAGATTGCATTTCTTTGATCATTTGAGTTAATTCTTTAACAAGATGCTTGTCATCTTTCTTTTCATCGTCGAAATGATTAACTTGGTTACTAGTTCCTGCCTTTCCACTATCAAGGACTCTTCTTGCAATGGCACAACTGGATTCATCATGAAAGTGATTACAAGATCTACAATATGGTACTTCTTGATCACTATAATTTTGCAACTCATTCTTTCGCAACTTCTTTATGTGATTCTGCTTATCATTGAATTGATTTCTTTGTTCATCATGCATACTTGTAATGATTTCTATTAATTCTTTAACCCCATACCCCTCTCCTAGAAGGTCATGAGGATAACCTTGAGTGTTAGTAAAACGACAAGTCATCCATGATGACTTACTTAAAGGGAAAGGGAAGCTAATGGATGTCGGAGAGATATCCTTGTTCAATACAATCAAGAAATCCACAAAAAGCGAGCCTCTAGCAGGAATTCTCGTAAAAAATGAAAGAAATGGATTCATCACTTGAACATGAATCTCTCTCCAAAATCCAGAAGGCAAAAGCCGAAATGTTAGTCAAGGAGAAGCAAGTGGATAACAAGGAAAGCTTTCTGTCTAAGAAAAAAAGAATGCTTACCAGAATGTAATTTGTTTAACCAAGCTCTAAGAGTGGGGTTAACCAAACTACCAAGATTTTTTCTAATGTAAGCTTTTGTGAATAAATGAAAAAGTGGAGTTGCCACCCAAACAGGAAACTGACCCAAATGTCCAAGTGTTAAGGTACAAACAGAGAAGTGAACAAGGCGATAAGAAGATTAGTGAGATATCAAAGCACTAGAAAATGTGGTGCTTGACGGATTAAGAAGATGAAAATGGGATTAGAAGATTACGATGATTGTCGTTGAAGCGCCGAGAATAAGATATCCTCGGCAATGGCGCTAAAAAATGTTGTGACATTAACAGGACAATGAATGAAGGATGAAAGATCACAAAATGATGTGATAAGAAAGGATGTCGTGAGGGCCAAGGATGGAAAAATCTATCTCCGACAACGGCGCCAAAGATGTTGTATCTCAGATTCTATAGGCACCGCGACAACTACTTAGGGCGGGGGTTGTCACTATGATCCCCGCCGACTTCGTTCTAGTTGTCTCCCAACAACAGGCTATGGGGGGTAGTCCCTATGGAAATGAGGTGAAGGAAAACAAGTTGAGAACCAACTTGTTTGGGAGACACGAATTAATGGCCTAGCTACTTGGTTAAATTTACCAAGATTAATGATTAGATTAGATTTTAAGTATGAGACCAGTGCCTTATGGAGTCTGTTTGAGTTGCACCTTCTCACTCTCACCTGTTGGTTGAGAGAATCTTGGAGTCAGTTCCTCCACCAAGGAATTCGACTCCTGAAGGTGGGAAAGTGGTCTAGGAGAGTCTATAAGTACTATTTCACCTCAGGAGAAGAGGGTTGAACATTTTGTAAAGGAGGCTTGCATTGTAATCATCTTTCAGCTAATACAGATACAAGTTGCAGCTATTTTCAAGGAACTCTAGCCCAGTGAGTTCATGGTGTTTGCACTTCATTATTTTTGTTTTCTCATGGTCTAAACATCTTTATCTACATTATATCTCTTCTTTCTATGAATGCCTTGTGATAAAATACTCAGAATTCTTGTTTTTCAAGCTCTGTTATCTGGTTTTCATAGCTATGTGTTTTGTCTTCCTAAGCTAATGAAATCATGTTTATTTATGCTCATTAGTTTCTTCCACAATATATCCTCTATACTACACTGAAAAATACTCAAATTACACCATGGCTTCTGACATCTAGCTCCTTCTTATGTTTGCTCCTGTATTCCCACAGCCTAGACCTACTTGTGGCTCCAAACCCTAAGTTCAACAAATCCTTAAAAAACCAAATTTTCACAATCAAACAAACAAATACAAATATCTAGCCTGAAATTCATTTGCTTTAAAGTCATATCACTGATAAGAGACTTGGAGAGATCCCTCTCATGCTCGATAGGGCTACCTACTGAGCTGAAGTGGTTTGAGGTTACCCTTGTCGATTTCTTTTTCAGCCGAGGAGATTGTAAGGACTAACAAAGTCACAATTCTTACTTAATGCCAAGTAATTGGATGGACACTTGTTGCTTGATATGATAGACTAACCTATATGGAATGCAAGTCCTAAGAGCTAGGTGTGATGCAAAAATGATGGAAAATTTTACATTAAATGCCTATTCTAAGTTGAACCTCTCCCTTAACTATTTTGAGAAAGTCGTTAGAATAGGTTTGTGGGACGGAAGCCAACGGGAAACAAGCAAATGTTTGATTAACGATACCTCCCCCCGTGTTCCAACCACCCAGTGCCTCTGGCGCTGCAGAGACTGTGGCTCTTGCAACTGCAAGATCACTGTGTTAACCACTAAGAAGGGTTGAATCCCTTAAACTAATCGGAAAAGTGTTGCCCTAAGAGTCTATCAACCTAGCTTAAGCTAGGAGGTAAGTTTTTAGTGCAAGCTAAATCCTAGAATGCTCATGAAAAGATAGTGAGTGAAATTACTTGAGTTAAGATTGTTTAAGTGTGTAAGTACTCAAATTATGATTACTCCTTATGACAACAGTACTTAACAACAATTAGAGTACAATGTTAATACAAGGCAAGTGTTTAAGGATACAAGTGTCAATGAATCAATCCACAAGATACTTAGAATAAATTATCCAATTTGTCAATTAGCCAAATATCGCACAATGCCAATAAAATTTACTCAAAATGTTCTTATCACAATGCCAATTAGTTTCCAAGTGTCAAAGCAACTTAACCAACCACAAGATCAAAAATTTAGAGCTTAAATGTATGAGTGTTTTAAGTGAAATTCAAAAATCCTTGTAACTAAGAGCAAAACAAGCAAAGATTAGATCTCAAAGATCCAAATCAGCGGTAATATTTCAAAAAATTCCAACACATATTAGACTTATGATAGCAGCAAGAAAATCACTTTAGAACATGGAATTTACCTAATATATGAAACAGAAAATTTTCCGAATGATTAGCAAGATGTAAATTTATGAATTTAGGCCACTTTAAAATGGAGTATTCAATGATATGTCAGATCTGAAATAACTTATTACAGTAGTAAACAAATCATCAGATCAGCAAGTTAATGATGCTACAACAAATGCCCAATATGCCCAAAACTAGGAAAAATTTATCAAAATTGAAAAAATCAGTTTTTAGGTCTTTTAGAGTGTGATATTCAGAAAATATCATATTTGAAAAACTTGTTACTGCAGTGACGAAATCAGAAAACCAATGAGCTATTAGTGCTTGAACAAATGCCCAGAACTTGGAAAAAATTGTCAAAACTGAAAATTTGAAATTTTGAGCCTTTTAGGTGAATTATTCAGAGAAAAATAATAATAATAATAAATAAATAAATTCAGATCTGATATATTCAGTTATGCTGTAAAATACCAGCAAGCAGAAAATCAGATTTAGGCTAGATAACCAACGCCCAAATGGCCAAAATTTAGGAAAATCCAAATTTTGAAATTTTGAGTTATTTTGACCAAATTAAAATTTAAATGTGATTTTAGGGCTTATATATCATTGTTATTAATAAAAATTACAACAGTGGTAAAACAGTGAAAAGCTAGGGTTCAGATAGTGAACCAAGAGGCCTTGGGGCCTTGTAGATGGCTAGGAAGACTTCCAATGAAAATGACCACATGAAAACACAATGTTAACCCCAAAATTGCTGCAAAACAAATTTTTAGAGGTAAAATGTCAATCCCTTGAAGGAACTCTTGTTTGCAATGAGATCTAGCCCTTGTAGAGCTTATGGCCTTCTTAATGCTTGCAAAATAGGTCTCAGACACTAGCCTTTTAGCCTTTAGGTTGGGTAAGGGCTAGGGCCTTCAGAAATTGGGTTTCTTCTCTAATTTGAAAATAAGCAACCTGCAAAAACACCCTGAAAACCCTATACGCCTAGGGCTTATAAGGTCTCCAATATCAATTTTTTCCTCAATCCTGAAACAAATTGATAATAGAAACCCAAATACCCAATATAAAAAAAATAAAAATAAAAATTCAAAACCCTAAATATATACAAAATCTTTAAAAAAACCCAAAACCCCAATTAGCAAAAATAATTTACAAATTTATTCACAAAATTTACAAATGTACAAGAGTTTTGAAATAAAAATTTTGAGTGATATTTTTTTATGGATTTTTTTCTTTAATTAATGGCTAAAAATACTTTAGAAGCTCAATGCACACTATAGCCTTAGCAAAGATTAAATCCACCATACAAAAATTTGGGATCCAAGCAAAATAATTTCCACCCAAGTTTGTGAACATAGAGACCAAAGACTGAAGTACCTACAAACACTATGTATTTATATCAAGACAATCTATTAATCATATGGGGAATCAAAACACCTAATATTAGCGCAAAACTATTAATAACATGATTTTATCTCCATCTAGAGAAAACAGATCTTACCAATATCTAGCACAACATAGGAAAACCCGTAGTTAGTACATACCACAACCCATGAACATGGAACACCTTGAAATTGCACCCCAAAGTCTTTATTATGATAAAAAAAAAATAGTTCTCAGCGGGACAATAGTTTACATGAAAGCTTCAGCAGCGATTTTCTAGCTAGAGATCATCGTGCTAGAAATTCAAATGATTCGCTAATTTATAATTAAATCCTCCATGTGGAAAAATAACGGCTAGTTTCTTTGATCCTTGTCAAAATAATCTCGGTCATTGAGTTTAAAGTCTTGAAAATCTTTTAATCTTAGCCATTGCATTTTTATTTTTGAGGAATTTTCGAATTTCTCATTTAACTCCATTTTTATCAGCTCAAAATTAATTATTTTGAGCTAATTTCCTCAAAAAATTGACTTCGACTTAACCACCAAGGTACAAGGGTCCAAATTTTCTTGAAATATACAACATTCCCTTGATGGAGGACTTTCAAAATTTACTTCTTTTAAGACCTACGAATTTTTCCACGTGGAGAATTAATTTTCCTAAGACAATTTAATTTGACTCTAATTAGTTAATTTTTTGGCTTAGGATTTAATTATTTTTGCTAGAAAAATTAATTAATTGACACTTGAGGGGTTTTAATGTTTTTTCCACCCTTTAATATTTTAACCATGGTGTTTAAGTATGATGGACCATGCATTAAAATAATTTTTACATAAAAAATTTTACACTTCAATCCTCAAAGGGGGAATACCCGTTCGGCTTAGACCCTCAAGACACATACCCCATCTGCAACACAACATGATCTAGTAGACTAAGTGACTTGTAATAAAATAATTTAGCCAACTAGCTTAAATTATTTCCAAATCATTTTTACAGAAGACTCGACTAGAACACTAGGATTCACCTAAGATTTTGACGAAAAATTCCACCTTAGCTTTGGGGTGAGGTTGGAGGGAAAAACTTTGCCAACCATCTGTGTTTAGAAACATAGGAGTCAGTGAGACGAAAAACCTCCTAAGATGAAACTTTTCACCAAAATAATAGGCTTACCTAAGTCAAGGTCTTGCTAGGATCACTTACATTATATAACTTGCAAAATGTTTTTATAATGACCACATAAGACTGTTGAAAGATGATCTGATCCTACAAAACAAAAAACAAAAAATTGTACTTCCTCTTCCTTAAATTTTGACAAAGATGAGTGCAACAAGCAGCGACACAGAGTCTTCAGTGACAGTGCAGATGCTAGTAGCAGTCAAAGACTTGGGAGACAGATGCATCATACTGAACACGGATGATTTAGTATTTTGGATGCTTCTCAGTTGCAGTAGTTGCAATTGCAACAGCAACAGATGGGAGGGAGTTGCAGCATTGACAGTAGTATGGCAGTGTCAGCAGTAGCACAGACGCAAGATCAGTGTTGAGCAGTGGTTGGTGGGCAGTATGGCCAAACATCAGCAACGTGACAGGAGGTGATACAGAGACAGGGTGTTGTGGCAGGATGTGCAACACTAGAGAGAACACAGTCCTCGCCAAGAAGGAGTGTTAGTTTCTGTAGCATCGGATGTGTTCTAGCCATGAAATTTGGTGGAGGTGCTACAATACATGAAATCTCCAAAACCCAGAAATCGTTTCTAGAAGCTCCACCTAGAGATGACTTAATTAGATTATTAACCAATTTTTTTAATGTTTCTTAAGTCTAAACCTAGGAAAACTAGTTAATTAATCATAATTAATTAAGTCAAGGTCAAAATTCTCTAGAAACTCACACAAATCGATCCATAAATGATCTGAGTCATCGATTAAGATTTAATCTTGGTCACTAGAGTCCCAACAAGAAGATATAAGAAGGGATCGATGTGGTGATGGAGAATACATCAGAGTCACTTGTAGAATTTAATTTTCTACAGTAGCAACAATCAGTTGCCAGAGAGTTCGAACCTCAGTGAGGAAGCAGAGTCAGTGAGGGGCAGGGACAGTGAGGCTGAAGGAAGTTTTCCAGATCCAGTGAGTGCATTTGCAGAGAGGTAGAAGAGCCATAGTGAGGTTGACGCAGGAACTGCACAGTAGCCTCTAAAGGCAGTTTGATTTACAGATTCGGGAAGTCGTTTCAATGTTCCGATGGCAAAAGAATTTTGCAAAGGTCAGGGAAAGCGTTTCCAGAGTCAGATGCAGACAGAAGAAGCAGCGCGGATTGAGATCCAAGTCGTACGAATTAGAGCCTGCGCAGAGCCCATGTAGAGGGTGACGTAGGGCAATTCATAGAGGGTTTCAGAGGCCAGTCTTCAGTGTCAGATTTGCCTGTGGGGTGAGGAAAATCCTCACTAAATTTTTGCCAGTATTTTTCTCTGTAGGATTGTCAGTTTCGGCATCCAGATTATTGTACTCAAATTTCAATGTTGCTTAATAATAAAAACCCTCAGCTACTACACCTGTTTTCCCAAGATGGGTTTTTTCGGGGACAATTGTCCAAAAATAACAATGTCATTTTTATTGTGTGCTAGTATTTTCTTAGTTTCTAGCGTTATTATTTCCGCATTATTTTATTTGTGAAGGTTGCAGTGTGATATATTTAGTATCTGCCGTAGCAAATAAATTGTGAAAATTAATTAACAATTAGAAGAATAATTTCCAGTTGCTGCAATAGGATTTCAATTTTGGAATGTTCACAGTAGAGAGGTTGGCATTAAGAGGGAGACAATTGTCCCATAAACAACTGAGCAAAATGGCGTTGTTGAAAGGGAGAATCGAACAATCATGGAAACCAACCATGCCATGACCATGATTAAGATTTAGCTAAGTTTTTATGGGGAGAAGCTACCAACACTGTCGTGTATGTTCAAAATAGGAGCCCGCATAAAGCACTGGATTTCAAGACAACTAAGGATGTCTTCACTAGTAAGAACCCTGATGTTTCTCATTATAGAATATTTACTTGTCCCGTGTTGAAATTTTCAAGTCTAACTGTTAGAAATCCTTCATGTACTTTTCTAATTTATTTCTGCCTACTTGTTTTGATTAATTAACAAGTTATTTACCATGTAAATAACGAAAATAAATACAAGTACATGCTCAACACATTACAGATCATCAACTGAAAGGAAATCAAAACTAGCACACAAGTGACACCGTTGTTTTTGGACCAATGTCCCCGGAAAAACCCAATGCGAGAAAACCAGTGCAGCTATATGAGGGTTTGTACTATTAGGCAGTTTCAGAATACAATTTGGGTGCCAAAACTGGCTCACCCAACACAGAATAATCTCGACAGTAGTACCTCTCCTTCGGAGATAGATATTCCGGCTGAAACCCCAGATAAACACTCCGATAGCTCCCAACTCCAATCTGCGCCATGAAAACCCCAATGTCAGCCGCTAGGGACTGCGTCAGCCCTTTCTAGCCCAACGTCACCCTAGCTCGTCCTGCATCAGCCTCTGGAGGCACTACGTCAGCCCTTAGAGCCACTGCGTCACCCACGCTAGCTCTCTGAGGCACTGCGCAGCTCCTGGCTACCTCTACGTAAGCCCTGGCTGGCTTTCCGTCCCTCCCTCCCGGCTTCTCCGCTGATCCTCGCGGTAATATCTTTGCCTCTCTGCTTCTATATTCACTGCCCCTCAGCTGTAACTCTGATCACTCCTTCAATTTCCTCAGCAAGCCTAGCCCCAAAAAATTGAATTCTTGATCAACTTGGTGTGTTCTCCAAGTGACCCTCAAGCCTCCTCTTATACTTTTCTCGTTGACAATTCAACAGCCGAGATTAAGTCCCTAATCAACAACTAAGATTAACTCTTGCTTGATCCATGACTTTTGGACCCTTCTAACACAGTTTTATATTAATTCACATTAATATTTTATTTTCCTTAAGTTTAGACTTAGGGACTCCATTAAAAATATTAATTATTTTAATATCTCCCAAACTGTTTAGAATTTGCCCAAACCATTTCTGTGTATTGGAGATCTCATGTGCTTTAGCCTCTCCACCAATTTTTGTGGCTAGAGCACATCCGATACTACCCCACATCAACACTCCCTCTTAGCGAGGAGTGTGCTCTAGTAATACTCATCACTGAGTATCACCCTGATCATCCAGCATCGGTCCTTGTGTTGATGCTAAGCCTCCCTGCCCAACATCCTCTGCACTGTTGCATCTTGTATTGCTACCCATGGCCCTGCCACTACCACAGTTGCATCTGTACGGCAGCCCCTCTCATCATGCTGCATCGTGCTGCCCATAGCACTGCCACTGTTAACTACTGCACTGCAACTCAGTTACTGAGAAGTAAGTAACTGATCTCCTAACTCTGACATCTCTGTCAGGCTAGAGACACCCTCGATGTTGAAACTCCCTCTATCGCTGACAAGTGCTCCCTCTATGACCTCTGCGCTGCTGCAACAACTCTATGCATCTCGCACTGTTGCCCCACGCTGTCCTGGGAATCCTACACTGTAGCTCCCTCTTACACTCCATCTGCATCCGTCTCTCCTGACATCTGCCAGTCCTGCTACTCTTCGGGGCTCCCGCAACAATGTATAATCCAAGAGGTTGGGTACCTCAAGGATCCTACCCCTCATCGCCTGCAATCCGTCTGACTATAGCTCGATGTCTCCCCACTTCCTCTCAAGTGGCATATGAGCACTCATCGCACAATCATCATCTGTCTCCACTTCTTTCTCCGCCCTCGTTGGAGTTGCCTTGGTCTCGGAAGCCTCTCCTTTGCTCTTCTTCCTTGGACACTGGCTCGCATAGTGACCCAGTTCCCCACAGTTGAAGCATTTGACCTTGGAGAGGTCCTTGTTCTTCTATTTCTCCTACTTTCCCTCATATGCTAGGGCAGCATCCTCCTCTTCCTCCTTGATTCTAATCCCCTTACCGCTACTTCCCGCCTTGCTCAGCCTTCTGATCTCTTCTTGGCAAAGAGTCGCCTACATTTCCAATCTGGAAGGGTCGCCCTGCCCAGTATGCTATGGACAAACACCCCCTAGTCTTCAGAGACTGCATTCAAGTTTGTCCTCACAGTCAATCCTTGATCCGGCGTGGCCCCTATGGAAGTCAGTTGATCCCGAATCTCCTTCAATCGACCGAGGAAGATGTCGATCTGTTCCCCTTTCTGCATCTGGTATGACCGCAGCTGGTTTTCAAGTAGCATCCTTCTCTGCACATAAGTATGTTGGTACAATTTCTTTAGGGCCTCCCATATCTCATTTGTCATGTCCTTTTCGGCAATGTGGTACTACATGGTCTTTGACCGTGAAGGATGATGCTCTTGGCCCTCGCCATTGCCTCCTCGCACTTGTCATTCTCAGCTAGGTCAACTGGGATTGCTATCGTCCTCAAGGCGAAGTGCTTGACACGATTCTTATCTAGAACGGACAAAATTCTGGCCTTCCAGACTACGAAGTTTGAGGCTCCATCCAGTATGTCCTAGTCTCTTACGTCATTCACTGCCATCTTGCTGCTCCTCTACTTCCCTCCTGGAAGTTCTTGGTGTGACTCCCTCTGACCCTCGATTTCCCTCCTATAAACCCTTCTACCAATGTCGAGATGCCCCCACTCCGATCGTTAGTGCAGCTACACCACTGATCCGGATTTCTTAGGTAGAAATCCTCGGTAGCAACTCCCTCCTCCTTGGTCTTGCCCTGTTAGGTATTGTTTTAACTACAATACCCCACCAGCTTCACTCTGCAACTTACCCACAACCTCTTAAGCCCCAATAATCTGAAGGTTAGAGCTTCTAGTCTCTGCGCAATCCCGGCACCAGCAAAATCCGCACCTCCTGGCCATGGGCGTCAATCCTTCCTGACTGAGAAAGATGACCGGGCACTGCGTAAGTCACGTCTGCTCCCCTCTACCATTGCGTTGATCCTCTTCCCGACTCAAACTTGATGACACAGGTACTGCATCACCCCTTCCTTGCTGCTCCTCTGCTAGGAACAGCTTAAGTCACTTGAGATAGTTGTTTTCTACTACTGCTGCTCTGCTCAGCTGATGTCCTCAGTTCTCCTGTGATCTGCAACCACGCTCAAATACCATGTTGGAATTTCTAAGTCTAACTGTTAGAAACCCTTCATGTACTTTTCTGATTTATTTCTACCTACTTGTTTTGATTAATTAGCAAGTTATTTACGATGTAAATACTGAAAATAAATATAAGTACATGCTCAACACATTACAAATCATCAACTGAAGGAATCAAAACAAGTACACAAGTGACACCGTTGTTTTTGGACCAATGTCCTCGGAAAAACCCAATGCGGGAAAACTAGAGCAGCTATCTAAGGGTTTGCATTATGAAGCAATTTCATAATACAATCTGGGTGCCAAAACCAGCTCACCCAACAGAGAATAATCTCGGCAGTAGTACCTCTCCTTCGGAGACAGATATTCCGGCTGAAACCCCGGATAAACACTCCGACAGCTCCCAGCTCCAATCTGCCCCACAAAAACCCCGGCGTCAGCCTCTAAGGATTGTGTCAGCCCTTTCTGGCCCAGCGTCACCCTACCTCGTACCGCGTCAGCCTCTGGAGGCACTACATCAGCCCTTAGAGCCTCTGGTCACCCACGCTAACTCTCTGAGGCACTGCGCAGCGCCTGGCTGCCTCTACGTGAGCCCTGGCTGGCTCTGTGTCCCTCTCTCCTGGCTTCTGCGCTGATCCTCCCGGTACTATCTCTACCTCTCTGCTTCTGTATTCACTGCACGTCAGTTACGATTCTGATCACTCCTTCGATTTCCTCAACAAGCCCAACCCTAGAAAATCGAATTCTTGATCAACTTGGTGTGTTCTCCAATTGACCCTCAAGCCTCTTATACTTTTCTCGTTGACAATTCAACAGCGGAGATTAAGTCCTTAATCAACGGCTGAGATTAACTCTAGCTTGATCCATGACTTTTGGACCCTTCTAACACAGTTTTATATTAATTCACATTAATATTTTATTTTCCCTAATAAGTTTAGACTTAGGGACTCCATTAAAAATATTAATTATTTTAATATCTCACAAACTATTTAGAATCTGCCCAAACCATTTCTGGGTATTGGAGATCTCATGTGCTTTAGCCTCTCCACCAATTTTCATGGCTAGAGTACATCCGATACTACCCCAAATCAACATCTCGTGTATTTTCATGTGCCTAAAGAGAAGAGGAATAAGTTGGAAGCTTCTGGGAATAAAGGAATATTTGTCAGCTACAGTGAAAATTCAAAGGCATATAGCTTCTGGGAAGAAAGGAATATTCGTCGGCTACAGTGAAAATTCAAAGGCATATAGAAACTATGTGCCTAGTAAAAGAGATGTGGAAGTAAGTCGTGATGTCACCTTTGATGAAGACATTGCCCTTGGGAAAACCAAACATCTCCCTATCCCAAGGAAGGACGATGATGATGCTGCCGAAAAACAAGCTGATCCTCCGACAAATGAGCCTATGCCCGATGTTTTGATCCACATCCTGGTGATCCCTCTACCTCAAGGAAACGTTCACTATCACTCAAAGATACTCTCGAAGATGCTGAAAGACATATTGCTCCAAGAGGAACATTTCGTGAAAGTAAGAAGCCGAACAGGTATCAAGGGTACTTGGCTGCCATGAGTACTATTGTTCAAGCTGAACCACGCACATTCGAAGAAGCTGTAAAACACCAATTATGGAAGGATGCGATAAATGAGGAATATGAATCTATCATGAAGAATGATGTTTGGGACATGGTGCCTAGACCCAAGGACAAGTCTATGGTCACCTCAAAATGGCTTTACAAAATTAAACATGGAGCTAATGGGAGTGCTGAAAAATATAAGGCCAAGTTCATTGCTCGATGCTTCTCTCAAAAGGAAGGAGTGGACTATGACGAGATATTTGCACCGATTGCCCAATATACCACTATCTGATCTATTATTGCTCTAGCTACCAACCAAGGATGGAGCCTACATCAAATGGACATCAAAATTGCTTTCTTGCATGGCTCACTTAAGGAGGAAATCTACTTGGAACAACCTCAGGGGTTCGAAATACAAGATCGAAGGATACATTTATCTAAATTGAAGAAAGCTCTCTATGGGTTGAAGCAAGCTCCTAGGGCTTGGTATGAAAGGATTGGCAGTTATCTTGTGAAGCTGGGATTTAGGAGGAGCTATGTTGATCCTAACCTATACTTCAAGGTCGAAAAAGACATGCCTCTTATTTTGGTCCATTATGTTGATGATCTCTTTCTAACAGGTGCAAACCCTCTCATTTATCAATGTAAGAGGGAGTTGACTTCCGAGTTCGAGATGAAGGACCTAGGTCAGATGCATTACTTCCTAGGTCTGGAGGTTTGGCAAAAGCCAGGCGAGATTTATCTTCCTCAAGGAAAATACATTGTGAAGCTGCTTGAGAGATGTGGGATGGTCGATTGCAAGTCTGTGTCTACTCCGATGGAACTCAACTTTAAGAAGCTATGTGGAAGTGTTGTTAGGCCCGAATTGGCAAACCCTTCTGAGTATTGACAACTTGTGGGGGCCCCGATGTTCTTGGGAAACTCTTGACTGAAATATGTTTCGCTGTGAATACGTTGAGTCAATTTATGGTTGAGCCTCATCACATACGTTGGATTGCTGCTAAGAATATCTTGGGATATCTCTATCACACAATCAACTACGGGTTGAGATACACTGCCGGGAATTTGAGGCTACATGGCTATTTTGATGTTGACTGGGTTGGCAATGTGGTGGATCGAAAAAGCACGTCAGGATGTTGCTTCTCATTGGGTTCTACCTCAATTTCTTAGATGAGCAGGAAGCAAAAATCAGTTGCTCTAAAAGCATTGCTGAGGCCAAATATATTGCAGCTAGTATGGCCTGTTGTGAAGTTGTCTGGTTGAGGAAGCTCTTCAGTGAGCTATTTGAGGACATGTTGGATACCACCGTGATCTATTGTGACAACCAAAGTGGGATTCGCCTTTCAGAGAATCCCATGTTCCATGACCGCTCCAAGCATATTGATATAAGGTACCACTTTATCCTAGATATGGTACAACGGGGAGCAATAAGACTCCAACACATGAGGATAGATGGACAGATTGCTGACATTATCGCGAAGCCCTTGGGGAAGGTCAAATTCTTAACCTTCCGAAAGAGACTTAGAGTCGTGGAAGAACCCTCCCATGAGGGTCCCACTTGAGTTGGACACTAAGCTCTGGAAGCTCCTAGGGGCTTGGGGTACTTCTTGGAGCTATGAGCAACCATAGGGTGAGTGGTTCACCTTCCCTTATAGGTGTGCTATGTACAGGGTGAGTGGTTCACCTTCCCCTGTGATACCACATGATGGCTGACATGTGTGTAAGCTGAGTGGTTCACCTTCCCCTACGATTGATGACACGTGTGTAAGGTGAGTGGTTCATCTTCCCCTACGATTGATGGTATATGCATAGGATGAGTGGTTCACCTCTCCTGTGGCATATGAGCAAGATGAGTGGTTCACCTTCTCCTGTGGATGCCCTAACATCCATCCTACCCATGTAGTTTGGGACTCATGGCAAGTACCTCTCATCTAGCCAATGAGTTGGGAAAAGTGGATAGGGACCATAGCACTATAGATGGACGCATCATGTACTGTCATACTCCCTATGACTAGGATGCATGGTGTTCAACAGCTTGATCATTCAGGATCAAATCTGATTGGGGTTCTACCCCTGGACTAACTTTTTTCAATGGAGAGTGGCAAGGTCTTGTGACTCACTCTCGATCAATTCTTCTTCATTATTACATCATTGTTCAGCAGATTCCGACATCCAACTCCGACATGTATTCATGGAGATATGAATTTATTTGTGTTACTTGACAATTTGTCAAGGTCGGCCAGCAACCAAATTACCCCATCTTATCCTCAACGTGGCATTATAAATAGAGGAGGTCTTCAAGTCATTTTGAGATACACCTCTTGTGATCTCTCTCCACTTGTTTGGGTTTTGGTGGAAGGAGAGGTCTAAAGGAGAATACGTTATCCTAGAGGAGATCTAACCCTAGCCGCAATTCTAAAGGGAGGGAGATCTAACCTTACCCTAGCCACAGTAAGGAAGAGACTTAGCCGTAGGCAAGGGAGAGATTTGGCCACAGTTGAAGGAGAGTTCTAACAGCATTAAGGAAGAGATAAATCCGCAGACTTAAGGGTGCCCTAGCCGCAGTCTAAGGAGGCCTAATTAGCAGTCAGTAAGAGGCTCTATATGCAATCCATGAAGGCCCAAATCCATAGTCATAATTTTCCCTAGCCGTAGTCAAAGAAGGAGGTTCTAGCAACAACAAATGGAGGTCTCAAGCAGCTGTCAAGTAGTGCCCTAGGCTGCAGTAGGAGAATCCCTTAATCCGCAACCAAGAGACCTTAGACCAATGTTGCACGAAGCGGGAGCGAAGCGGAAGCGTTTTTTGGAAGCGGGGACGCCGAAGCGTCATTTTCCAAAAATCTAGGAAGCGAAGCGTCCGTGGAAGCGTCTGCCTATATATATATATATATATATATATATATAATATCTTTTATATATTTATATTTATATTTTTTTGCATTTATACTCAAAACAAACATCCCAAATACCAAATTAATTGTAGAAGACATGAAAAGATGCATATTTTTGCATAAATCAAGATAGATATGGCATCCATGATTCCATTGTAGTTACTTGCATGTACAACAATCATCTATATTCTAGATATTACAAACATACATCAAATTTTTAAGCATATTATAAAACATAAAACATTTAAGCAAATTATAAAACATAAAACATAGAGCATATTATGATTTATCTAGCAAGTGAGCAACTGTCAACATTTGTCATGTCCAAAATTCAAATAATAATGTTTACAAAATATGTCACTTGGTCACCGCCAAGCCAAAAAGGTTCAAAATTCAAATTCACAAGTCTACAAGTCTAATGAGTAATCTATGACAAAAAGTAGTAGATTGTGAATATATCTACTAATCTCTCCTCCTTCCACCACGAAGAGAACCGAGCGGCGGGCCTCCACGTGGTGGCAACGAAGAAGATGGTGTCTGTGGAAGTTGTGGCACTAAAACTGATAAAGAAGAACCCCCTGCTGTTGGTGTTGAACCATGGAACCTAGGAACCAAGGGACCAGATGGGGGTGGGGGTGGCATATCAACACGATCATCATCATCCTAGAATCGCTCAAAAAATACATGCAAAAAAAAAAACACTAGTTAACAAAAAAATTAAAAACATGAATTAGAGAAATGCTTTATAAGGAAAAATTGGAAAATTCATACCACAATGGACATACCTGGATAAGAGCATCGTCTAATTGCTCTAATAGCAACACTCCATCCTCCAAATTGGGCTCCTCTGGATTCTTGTCCCAAATCAACAAGTCTTTATTAGACTTTGCATCTTCACAATAATGGGACAACAATCGCAAGTTGTAATGAACATAAACCAATGTCTCTGCCCGGTCTAAACTCAACCTGTTCCTTTTAACACTGTGGATGAAAGAATAAGAGCTCCAACACCTCTCTGTAGAAGAAGTGTTTACCACCTGTGATAGCACCCGCAATGCCAAACTCTATAGAAGTGGAGTACCCCCTCCATGCATGTTCCACCACTCAAGAGCAGAAAAAGTCTCTCGATCTTGAATTGCATGCATGCTCCCAAATGGACCAGTGTTGAGCGTATAGTTGCTCACCTGTCTCCGTACCAATGCAGCCTCCTCATCATCAGGGATTAATCTACTCAATGCAGCCATATATTTTTCGTGAACCTCTCTATCTTGGTGTGG